>KZ063696.1:17926-42538 GCA_002091835.1 Anopheles maculatus
CAATCGGAGTGTGTTGGCTTTCGGATTTTCCACCATAAACCTTTTTGTTTCCCTTAAAGGTTTTTTTTACCGATACTCGAGATTGCGGCGCGATTTGCTTATTATTCAACTGCGTCCATTGCGCAGTGGCTTGCGTTCCGATCGCAAAGATTAATCTATGATCTATGTTGCACCGCAGTTCACTAAAACCCGCCTCATAAACATTTCAAAACCGACGATGGTGTGCGCGCACCACCGCCGTGTTCTTGTGTCCGGGAAAACCGTTCTATCCAACACCACTGTTCGGCGGCAGGCGTATGAAGACGTCTCACGTACAGCCTAACTTACGACGGCTCAACGCGCGAAGACATTGACAATAAATACTTCCAAAGCGAAATGGCAAATGAATACACCACACACGCAAAAAACAAGGAAAACAAATAACAACAGCACGCCGTCTCGGTGAAAATGCGGTGCGGTTGCGTTTGGAAATGGTGAGAAGCTGGTGATATCGAAGCGAGAGCATCGCGGAGACAATCTGAAGAAGCACATCTGGAAGGGATGGACGCTGGGGACAACGGCGACGGCGACGACGACAATAAATGTTCGACTTTTGCCTTGACAGCAGCAGTAGCAGTATGCCGGAACGGGTCTGCTGATATGTTGATGCTGCCACGCCAATGTTCCAATGAGATGTCCTTGTTCGCAGCCGTTGTTGTTAATTTGTTCTTCCTCCTGGCGTCTGTGCCCCGCTCCAGACTCGCCGGTGATTGGCGAAGCGTGTGAGCACAAGGATGTCCGTATCTTGTCTTGTGCATCGAATAAAAGGTCAGCCTCCCAGGTCCCGAGCGTCCGGGCCCTGCTGGCTCCCGGTAACTACCGACTGTGCGGCTACCAGTGTTGAGGGCCATCAATTCCCATTTCCCATCGCGATCCGGTGCGCTCGGGGGTCGTGCATAGGAAGCGGGAACTCTTCGGGCACCGAGCACATACGATAGCCATGACTGGCTTCGCTAAACAATAAATATCTTGGACCATATTTTATTACTGCCGCGTACTGTGACTGTGGACACAGTGGGTCCACGTCGGGGCTCGAATGCGGCGATTGGCAATGGCCGAATGTGCACGTGTGAGTGTCTTTGTGTGTTCGTGGTCCCGGCACGAGTCGCGGGATCCCTGCAAAAAGCGTTCTGTCTCGGTTTGTTCCACCGGAGGGATTCCATTGTCACATGTCGTTGTTGGCAATGTTTTCAGGATGTCAGTGTTGCATGGTTCGATGACAGGGCACGAGTCGTTGTCTAAGGCGAAAGGCGAAATCGAAGATTCTGGATTTGCTGTTACGCTTAACGGAAGGCAACGATGGATCTAGATAAGATAGTTTGCATCAAATATTAGCTAGCAATTTTAGAGTTGCTTATCGACACGTTATCGACACTTCAGCTAAAGACGTCAAAGTTGAACCAACAGACAACCATTCAGAATACATTAGCCGGTTCTTGACATCGAGGATCTTAAACCTGCCAAACAATCACCCTCTGCAGAAATATTTGAGCAACCCTCAGTAAGACAACTGTTCCAATAATTTTCTCCATTGCTTTTCGAGTGTTTTCTCCTGAAATAGTCATGAGTTTCACTATAATTTTGAGTAGAAGTTATGTCAATTGCATCCCATACCGTAACGCATCCATAAACTCGAATAAAATACTGCATCCATGCGTTATTCTGTTTCATGTGACTTACCAGAAACACAAGTGTGCTGCAAACTCTTAAACTCCGTATCAAACTGCCACACGATCATGCTCATTCAGATGGAGAGTAAAAATCGCCACAAACACTTCCGGTCACGTGGGCCCAAGTGCAGCAACCGGAAAAATATGCTCTCGCGCTTCTCGGCTTTTCCCATCCGTGCAGATCGGTCAATCATCGCTTAACCGATGATACCCAAAACCTACAATTCCGGCCTCCATGTTAGCTGCAGTTCTCGGTATGCCCCGACGCGAGTGTTAAGTGTTTTCTGACAGGTCGTATAAATTCCACTGCAACACTTGCTCGGCGCACCTGTGCACACCAACTCGAATGCGTTTAGCAAAGTCGTGGTTTATCTTTTGCTTGCGTTTATAAATTATCCTTCTTTTCGCGAAGAACTGGCGCGAGCGCACGCGTTTCATTGACGAATATATTAGAAGCAGCGCTCGGTCGGTCGGACCGGTGAATTTGGATGATTCGGGCTGCTTGTTTGTTTATGTCAAATTCATAGGAAAGCCCGGAACGGATTAAAATAAAAGTTTTGCTCCACCGTTGGTGCGTTGGGGGGGCAGCTTTTGCGCACCCGAAAACACCAAACAACTCCAACGACGACGATCGTTTGGTAGAGGGCGTCACGCTCCTCCCTGTGTAGCAACGGCCGTGGAAATTGATTTGAAATTCTAATTAACAGCCGCCAGACACAAAAAGGTGGCTCGGTGCGTTGATTGCCGGAGTAACGCCTCCCGCTACTGGTGCGACGGATTAAATGTGGCTTGTCGTTCGAGCGATCTCGTCTGCTCTTCAAGCGGTCCACGGTGTGGTCTTTCGATGCGTCGTCTTAACGGTCACTTGTCATGCGGGAGATGGCTTTGTGCGCCGCCGGACAAACCGTACTAAATCATAACTCCATTCCAGTCGCACCTTATCTGGCTGTGTTTGCTTTCGTGGATCAGTGCATTCCGCAGCCATCGCTTAGGATGAGCTTTTCTTCTTCCTGTAGATTGGTTGCATCTAGAGAGGAGCTAGCAAAATGGCGTGATGCTTCAGAAGAATTCTTACCACAAATTTAATCGCTATCAAATACAATGCAAGCGATAGAATGCAAGTACGTCTTCCAACGAACGAAGTTTACAGAATTACCTTAGAATCGCAGACATTTTTTTGTTGTTGTTGAAATCTGGCTAAGTGAGTCTACTTAGGTTTACTAATAATCATACAAAAATCAATACGATTCATGCCTAAAATAATTCTAGAGAAAGCAAGTCATTTACTCCAAAGCATCTAATGTACAGAAATCCGTTAATTACCCAAGACTGATAAGTTCCCAATCTTGCTGCTTTCCCGCCTGCCATTTTCTAATCAACTCCTCCCGAACATCCCAACGACAACAAAAAAACTCCAAACAACACGCGACCATTTAACAATTCAATTTAACTGTCATTTTTCACGCCTAGTCTAAAGTGCTTCAAGTATTTAGCAAACACTGGGAAACAAGCCTCCCATCCAGCAGGAGAAAAGGCAGCGAAAAGAGACGACGCATAAAACGCCTCCGATCGAAACCTGACACTTTCGCCGTGGAAAAGCACCGTGCACGTGAGCGTGTTGTGTTGTGGGCTGCCGGAACGATTCTAGGAGCGTGCGTCAAACCGGCTTCAGCGAGTTTTTTGTCCTCCTGCCCCACCAGGAAAAACCGTCCGTAACGCAAGAAGCAGCAACCACGAACAAAAAAAAAAAGTCATTCAAGTCTTTCGTCCCTTCTTCACAACTTTAGTGAACAACATCTTCCCTCGACCGCGACCACCATCAGTAACCGGAGATGAGTTCGATTCACCGGGTGGTGGTTTGAAAATTCTTGCCCGTACCTCCCAGTCCTGGGTGATCCTTAGCATAGCTTCCGGCCAGGGCAGAGCGAGCCGAATGAATTAGTGTTCCAGGGCGGACAGGAAAGGCAAAAAATGGCAACCCACCCTCGCGGACGCAAAGAAAAGCCACAAGCATTTTCATGGATTATAAATTCATGGCTAATATTGGCGGTGCTTGACGGATGCCTCAAAAGACGGTGGGCAACATAGGGAGAGGCAACAACCACAAAAAAAAGGACACCCGTGGCAAAATGCGACCAAGTGGAGAGATTTTACATGAATCACTCCGAGCGCATGTTTGTATGTAAGCCGTGTGATGGTGGCCACCATCTTCGATGAGCCATTTAGGTAGGGTGTGGTATGGTGTGCAGCGCAAAGAAAAAAATAAACGGGAAAGTTTTTCTTAAGTCTTCGCTTTGCCCTTTCTGCCTACTGCCTGCTTCAAGCGTTCGCTCACGTGGCTCACGAAGGATGTCCACCGATAAGCGAAAACGAAAAAACTTTGGATAAAATGCAGCAGCGCAACGATCGTTGTCAGGATTTTACAGTCCAGAAAGGAAGTGGAAAAAATGGCGAGCGAGAGAGAAAAAAAAGTTATCCCATCTGGAATTCGGACACCCTCCGTCCGATCCGTCCTCGGCTAACTTTTGCTCTTTTTCCGAATGCAATAATTAGTATTTACATCTTTTTATCTCTAATGGCGCAATGTTTAATCTCGCTTCGGCTCACGCTCGTCATACAGCAAGGGGCGCGAGCAGGATTAACATGGTCCAATCCACTTCGTGTCCCAGCTGGCGGCTAGTGAGTGAGACGTGTATTTTTGGGCTGCAAATGTGATGGCTAACGACTTGCTTGGCAGGGCGACACGATGTTGCTGCTGGTTCTTACTTACTTCTCGACATCTCTGCGATGGTTTATTTCTCCAAAAGAGCCCAAAGTGTAGTCGAATGTCCCTCTTAACACTTCATTCTCGGGTAGTGCCCAAACTGTTTTGATTCCGTAACTAGTATGCAGCGAGGCATGTCTTGTGAATATCCTAAAGGCTTCAAACAAGAATGAAGTTATAGTCTTCGTCGACCATTTTATTGGAATCAGTCATAAGCATTGATGATTCTAATTAAGATATCTATATGACATCATTTCGATTTTCAAAAGTAGCTTTCGCCTATAGTACGAAAGTGTATTAACTACGTTGTACAGCATGCAATGAGAATTTTATCAGAACTTAATTCGGGATGTCATATAGTGTACTGAGGCCACCTGTCAGGGACATGTCTGGTTAGCGTGAGATTCGAGGGTACCCGCTCGGTGGACTAAACAAAAAAGCCGTCTTGACTGACAGCCTTATTTAAAGCTTGTGATGTGTTGTAGGAGGCCTCCACTACATCTCTGCAGCAAGCTCGTGTTGTAGGCACCCGGCAAGCTTCATCGATCCACTTTCAAACGCTTTCTGGGCTATAACAAGTAGCTAACTTAATTTTGATCACTCACCGGTGCCACGCGATCCGTGCTAATTCCCCAACGATGTCCCAACGAAACTTGTCAACCGCAGATCTCCTCGTCCACGGTCGACACCGAGCAACCAACCAACGCGTCCCAACCGGTGGAAGGAAGCAAACCAATTTGTGACTCATGTCACATGCTTTATTTTACGCATAAAGTATAAATTTTCCTTCTTTGATTTCCTTCACACCGATGTCGCCGTCTCCTGGCGCAGGTCAATCTGTTGCGCACCCGTGTGCCGCATCGTGACGTTTACGTGGGACACCGCGACGCAGATGAGACGCTGAAATCACGAACACCGCACCGCAGCGCTACCGCTTTTGATCTGCGTCCAATAAATCATGCGGATAAATCTGATTTAATTGGATTTCATCTTTCTGGTCGTACACATGTACACAATAGATGTGAGGGATTTGATAAGTTTGCACGTCGGCGCACGGCTTCTGCTCTTGGGCCGGGCTGCTGGGCAAACAGCTCAAGACGCCCCTGAAGACACCTCTCAAGATTACCGCCCAAGACACCACCAGGGCCGCTCTACCTTATCGCAAGCGCAACAAAAAACATGAGTTTGACCGTCGCACAGGCTGTGTGTCATGTGATGCGTCGCGATCAGCATCGAGCTTCGAGACTCGATGATTGTGGTTTGAATATAAAATCACGATCCCCATCCCCAAGTCCAATGACCGGCTCTTTGAAGGTGAAGAAAGATCGCTATCGGATGCGGGTGCGACTTTGCTTCGTGCCGATGTCCCCAGGAACGATTGTATCCGACACGCAACTAGCACGATGACTCACACCCTGACCGTTTTGGAGATACAAAAAAAAAACTTTCCAAACCAAAATAGCTGGCTTGACTAAGAAATCTCAAACAGTCGTCAAACGTCAATAAATCAATGTTAAGCGTAAACGTTTTCCCATCGCACCGTAAGCGCAACAAAAAAAACCTGAGTTTGACCGTCGCACAGGCTGTGTGTCATGTGATGCGTCGCGATCAGCATCGAGCTTCGAGACTCGATGATTGTGGTTTGAATATAAAATCACGATCCCCATCCCCAAGTCCAATGACCGGCTCTTTGAAGGTGAAGAAAGATCGCTATCGGATGCGGGTGCGACTTTGCTTCGTGCCGATGTCCCCAGGAACGATTGTATCCGACACGCAACTAGCACGATGACTCACACCCTGACCGTTTTGGAGATACAAAAAAAAAACTTTCCAAACCAAAATAGCTGGCTTGACTAAGAAATCTCAAACAGTCGTCAAACGTCAATAAATCAATGTTAAGCGTAAACGTTTTCCCATCGCACCGTTTCTGTCATATTTTGACAGTGGCGTTACAGCCTTCGTTCCCAGTGCCCAAGACAAGATATTGCCAAAGATTTATTTTTCGCCCGTAAAACACCCAACCGTGGGGCCGCGATTCGATTGATGATGGTCTCCATTTTTGAGTCATCGCCATTGCTTCGTCCTATGTGTCACTCGGCTGGTTGTGTTGTGTTTTTATTGCAGTAGAAGTAGTTGCTGCTCGCTGTTTGCCCGTTTTATATCACTTTCAAACAATCCACCAGCAAAGCCAACAGGTTAGCGCAGCGAGAGAGAGCTTCATTTACGAGCCGAAAAATTTATAATGAGAAATTTCAACGTAAATAATCAAATTTTTGTTTCTGCCTTGTGTTTTGCTGGACGGCTTTACCGCCTTGTGTGTGTGCGTGGCCATCGTTGGAATTAGGAAAAAAGAGATGGTAAATTTTATTGCGACTTTAATTGAAATTCATTCACGATGGTGCGCTAGTCTCGGGAACCGTTTCGGGGTGTTATGTCTTTCGTCTTCAGGTCAGTTGACGGGTACGAGGCGCGAACGCAAATACCGAAATGGGTTTTGGGTTCGGGTGGACCGGGGCAGCGAGTGAGCACTGCGAGCGGTGCGGAATATAAAATACAATCACTTATCTTCGAAAAGAGAGGCCAACCATCCGGACTAACTAGCATCGGCGGTGCAAACGGTGACATTAGCCGAAACCTATTTTTTCCGATGCTCACCGACAGACAACAAAAAATCAACGGCGAACGGATCCGGGAACAACCGAGCATGCGGGCAACTAGCCAACGAGGGAAGCTATAAAAATTAATCTCCAAATGACTTCAATTGATGTATGGTGTGTAAGTGGCCTCCGGTGGCCTCTCGCACCGAGTCCTGTGCCCTCCGAACTTCCCGAGAAACGTGCGTTGAGAAGATCCATAAATTTATCTAAAACACATTAGACAACCGGAGCGGCCCGAGAGCCGGATGGTTAGTTTTCCTTTCAACTACCGTCCACCGAGTGAGCGGATGAAGTGACATTCCGAAACTCAAAACCACCATAATAACCATACGCAACAGCCCAAAACAAGAAAGAAACAAAACAGAAATCCGCCTTGGGCGCTGCCCGAAGTTACGATTTCTCTAAGCGTAAGCGTCAAAAATAAAAACAAGTACTTGCTTGTCATCATAAATATATCAAAATATATTTTAAATTTAATTAATCCACATCACACACACCCCCAGTCCAAGCTCAGCTCCCTAGTGGCTTAAGCTAAAAGCAAACAAGAGCTGACCGACCACCGGAGATCGACATCGGAAAGTGGACGATCGTTCCAGAGAAATCCATAAAACTGTTCAACCACCACAACCATCGCCAGAAATGAACCTCCAAAAACAAGATGTGGTCCTGGTTTATGTACGCGCACTTTACCCGGGAGAAAAGAGCTTAGAAATCGAGAAAACACAACAACAAAAAAGCCGGGCGGAATTATTTCACTTAACTTCACTGTTTTAAGTACAACCGGAGCTATCTACTTTGCCCCGTTTTGCCACATACCGCAACACTACGTTCGTTCGGTGCTGGTGTCGGCGATCTCGATCTGGAATTGAAAATGGAATAAACTTTTATTGCTTCGTCGGTGTTTGGTTCTTGCGGGCCACTTCCTGCAGTACCGGAGCGAGATAGAACTTGGACGGTTTTCTTTCACGACACTTACCAAACATCGAACCGTTGGTGATCTACAATTTTTAATGTAATGGGGTCGTATTGTGCTCTTTGTTTGAAAACAAACCGCTAAAATGCGCCGAGCTCTCGGCATCGCATTATTGATGCCTCACTATCTTCCACAACACCGAGGATCGCCGGTTAATTGACTTCAATTCCTGGTACGGTTTAGGGGATTCGTGCGCTTTAGGAGGATCGTTCGGAAACGGTTAAACCTGCGAGGTGTTTAGGCGATGCCATTAAAGCGAGGTAAGCGTTAAAATGGTCAGTTTGGAGATTAACACTGGCATGGGAATAATATTGAAACAGTATTGGAGAAGGGATTTTATTTTGAGTAGACGATCTTCGAACGAAAGTTTCTATTCGAGTGGTTCATCTCCTGTTGGGATTTCTTCAAGGATCGTTTTAAACGTACGTAGATGGGTACATGCTCCAATTGGAACAAGAGCTCTGAAGAATCCTTCGTGGAGAAGAAGTGTGTCCGGAACCAGATCTTAGTATGGGAGACAGAGATGTCCAGAGTCCTTGCCTAGAGATGTTTCTGTGCGCCGAAATACTCTGCAACATTTAGACGGATGCTCTGATATCTGGGTTCTACATGTCATAAGCCACAAGGTTGCAATATCTTCAAGATAGGACACAGCTTCTTTTCGGAGTTGTTCGTTTTTTGGAGGTCTGTTAAACCCGATTAGGGAGAAGCTTCAGAGAGTTGCTTAAAGTATTTGTTCGAAAAATCTTCAAAACCGATCAATTATTCTCGAAACCCAATATCGTATGCATCCAGACACGGCAAACGACAGAAACCCTACCCAAAGCGACTGATTCCTCATCAACACTAAAACTATTTACGCCTAATCGCACGGTTGTCACTAATTAACTAATTAGCAATGCTCCTTGTGCAGAACGTCGCCTGTGCCAGCGACGCCATCTTCGGTAAAACCTCTGCTCGAACAAAAGTCAATCGAGTCGATTGCATTCAATCTTTTGTTCAAACACACCACCGCCCATCACCATTACCAGCACTTTGGGTCGATGAATTTGCTAACCTGTCCCGAACGGTGCCCGAAGCTAACCCGGAGCTGGCTGCCAAACCGCACACACAAATTAGTCTAGGTTAACCACCACAATCACAGCATCATTTTCCCGTAACACGCACGCACACCACTTCGCTCGTCCGCTCGTCCCAGCTAGGAAACAGGAAAAGCGGTGCAAATCGACACCGACACGATAACGATCTTCTAATCACATTAGGAAAATTTAACCAATCTATATGCAAACAGGGAAAAGTCATCGTCCAACGTGCCCCGACGCGTCTTACGGGTGGATATCGATTCCTCGGAAGCTGGCGTGCATGCCTGACACATCCGGTGTCTTTTTCATTGGATGCTTGTCCTATCGTTGGTGGGTTTTTGGTTCTAGCGTTTATCATTTGAATTTGTTTGCCCGTACAATGTTATGACGGAACGCCCTGGAGGTGGTTTTCCTTGTTCCTTCTTCTACTCCACCACATCCTCAGCGTCTCTAGATGTGGGTTTTCTTTTTGGAAAACCTTCCCTACATCAACGTCTAAACGCTTTAGATCCGTGTGTCTTTCACTCTTCGCATTGCTCGAACGCTTGAAGGAAAACTTATTTTTCGCTTCCGTCGGTCCGGAGATCGGAGATGCTTATTCAGGTAGAGTTCGCCCCAAACCGTACCGAGCCGGTGATAGCAAAATAATCAAGGTGTTCAATTTGTTTAGAATTACTTTCCGGTGCTGGATTCTAGTGGAAGCGAAGAAGTGAGCGCAAGATGAGGTGAAAATCTGTCGCCTTTCTTCTGTCGCCGTGGCTTCTGTCACGCCAAGTCTACTCTCACCTTCAACCAATTCCAATCAACAGGTGGTTCATTTATTGGTTCTGTCTTATTAAATTATGAAACATTGATGATAAAAGCTTTTGATAAGTGGTTTTCCTTTCACGTTAGTCTGACGGTCGTATGGCGCCCCACGTTTTCCATCGTTTTCCACTTCAGTTGTGCCCGTTTTGCCCCTGGGGTTGGAATCTCGTAAGTTTAGTAATCTTGAAGACGGCGAGACCGACCCGAAGGAACCCTTTCATTACCGGCTAGGCACCTTCGGCGGTACTTTGGTGCGATACATGAGCGCATTCGAGACGCATTCGAGAGACGGAAAACTTTTCCAACCCGATGGTGGTTTTGTGCGAATCCTTACCCCGTGGCCTTGTCGCGGTTTCGGCACGGTGGGTTTAAATTTCACCCACGCTGCCGGAAGTCGCCCAAGGAAGGCGCGGCGGGACAGGTCGATTGTAAAACGGTAGCAAATACCTGGTTTTCCAAACAAGTGTGGCCCGTGAGAGAGCGAGAGAAAGGAGCAAGTTTTCTTATGCTATTAGACACAATTTCAACCAAGATTTCTGTTTGTTGATAAAATTATCGAGCGAATTCCGGATGAATTATTGCACTTTCATTGTTTCTCCTTCTCACATGCTTGCCCCCCACACACGCACATACGCTAATTGAATTCCGGTCGCTGAAGGGCAAAAAGACAAAGGGAACGAGAGTTTGCAATGAGTTTGGTAACGATTGAAATTTCATCAGCTGATGAATGAGCTGAAATGCCCTGGGATGTTTCGTGAGGAAAAGTTGAACGATTGGATGATTGTTGCTAAACTAACTGCAATCACGCCAATGCCAGTGGAATCGCTCACATCAATCAGTAAAGACAGCATCAGCATTTGCACGGGAAAGCAAAAATGTCCTCCAAGAGCTTCTGTCTTGTTGAACAAAACCAACACACATTAAGCAGTGTTGCATGGAAAACAAAAAATCCCTTAAACAAACCATCCCCTAATTCCCGGTGGTAAATATTAACCCTTCTAAAGTCAAGATATCTTACCACTGAGAATCCTTTTTCTCCTTTTTTTTGCTGGCTGTAACTGTTTCCCTCTCCCTTCTCAGGATGCGTTCCCTCGGTTCATCCCTTGCACTGCTGCTTGTAATGCCATCCGATACACGTCTGATTAAGCACGCAGAAGGAGGGAAATTCGGTGGTTTTTCCTTTCGATAACTCCCGCCCCGGTCCCGGCATTCAGGCCGACTAAAACCGGAGACCAGACCATGGCAATAATTTTACATTAGACGCTTCTTTTATCCACCATCACCGCCATTGCCGGCCGAGTCAGTCCCGATCGGTGTTTAATAAAATATAGTTTCTAATGTATGCAAATTTAGTCTGTTTAATTATTAGGGATGCTTTGTTCCTTCGTCGGTTGGGTGCGGGCGAACGCAAGCCACTCACTTTTCCGTCCGCTTTTCCTTTCGGTTCTTTTTATTCTTGATGATACCGCGACACCATGCCACCATGTTCGCTGGTACACGGTTTTTCCGTAGCGTTGATCGTAAATTATGCTTCTCAACCCTTTTTCGGCTGATTCTGGCGAGCGCACGAGTGTCGCGAGTTTCGCGCACGATACAAGGGTGGCACTGCGAGTGTGTGTGTGTGTGTGTGTGTGTGTGTGTGGTCGAACGTCGGCACTAAATGTTTATCGGCGTTTGAACAGGAAGCCGAGAAGATGGGATAGGAATTTTTATGGCCCTTTCGTCGGTAGTCGGCCGTCGCTTATCAACTCGGCACGGGAGAAGAAACTGGCTCGGGATTTTCGGGAGCCGCGTATGTGTGTTGGCGTGCTGACGACCAGAAAACGGGCCAGGATTCTGGTTCTGGTTTTGTCAGGCTAACGTACTCCCAACGCTCCTCGGTCTCAATCCTTCCGGGTACAAAAGGACCACACGAGCGAATGAGCGCGCATCGAAAGATGGCGATGGTGTTTTGTTTCGGGAGATAATTTTTTATGCATCGAATATAAATAAAGTCAGGATGTGTAATTAAATTCTGATCCCACTCTAGAACGCCACACGAGGAGTTCTGGGCCAAAGGATGTTCCGACCACGAGCAACGCCTTCTCCGGCCGTTTAGGGCGGGAATAGTCGGGTAAAGGGTTGCAAATCGATTTGAAAGTTTTGTCGAAAACCTGGGATTTTGAATGCGTTTCAGGATTCTGGGCGATAGGGCGAATTGAAGAAAGGGAGACAATGCGAGAGGGAATGATAAATTTTCTCCACAAGCGTTGAATAAACTGTGAAATTGATCAGGAGCTTAGTGGCGGTGTTGTTTTCATGGGCAGAGATAGTTATTTAGGACATTACCATTTCCTAGACTGAGACGAAACAGGTCTCTACGTCGTCGCACTTTGTGTCGATGAACTTTACAAATTCTTGGGAAAGCATTGAATTCGGTATGCTTTATTCGGGACACAGTGAGTCGTTTCCGATTTGTTGGTGATATCTGTTTTAACTGGTAACTCGAATTAACGAATTTTTAATCAATTGTATGTCTCTTGCACATGGCTGAGCTCTTAACACAGAAATATAACGAATTGGGACTCAGAACACCGTTCAAACAGATGTTCTATTGAGGTTATGTTCCTTAAACACTGCGATATTAAATCTCCAAGACTTTAAATGATGATCTGTACTGCAATTCCATATCTTTCTCATAGCCAGATATAAATGTCATCGTTCAAAGCACAGCTATAAGAAATGAAACTTTTGGAGACACATTTGCCTGGAGAAAGTGTCACTTGTTGTGGATGTTGTTTGTGCGGAAAAGACTCGTTATGTCCACCATACGTATCGAATGAATGATTTCGCCTTGTGCAAGGCGTACACACCCGCGCCAAGCAGATGCACATTACCATAACCACCACAATGGCGCAGTTCAATGGCATTCTTCAACCCGTCCTGAAAACCGTGACAATTTCACTTCGCCTACGGTTTCCGCCCACAATGGAGGGAAAATTTAATTTTCCGTCAAATTACACCATCGATGAGGTGCTTTGCGGGTGTAGCTCGGCTTCGGTTTTTGTCATTCATCGAACCGGCCCCGTTTCCTACTATCCACTGACGCATTACACACACAGACAATAGCGAAAGAAAAACCCGCCAACATGATTACCGATTGTCAACGGGCGCGTTCGGCTCAACACCGTCCGCCCGAAGATGATTTGCTTACCCTGGCGTACTGGTTGTGGTTGTTGTTCATAACTCACTGGCACGGCAAATGGCGATAGGTTTGTCCCCTCGCTCCTTCGGCCCCACGTTTCGTGCCTCCCACCTACGAGCCCTTGAGGGCAGCGATCTTCCAAGCCCAAGATGGCTGTTACAGGTGAGTTGGCTGAGCACACGTCTCCGGTCCGCTCCGGTGACAGTGGCTCAGCCAACTACCTTCACCGCTTCACTGCATCGAACAGTTGTTGACTTCCTTTGTCACTGCGATTACATAATGATTATTGTTCTTTTTAATTGCTGTCACAAAGCCATCCCCTTCCCGAACACCCCGGAGGCCTTTGGTCGGGGAACAGATAAGCGGCCAGTAGGCAAGGGTCTAATGCGACTCGCCTCCAAGACTTGCCGATATGAGCGAGCAGTGAAGCAAGGATGAAAGATGCAGTCGCTGTACCCTGGAACTGCTCGGCGAAAGGGTAATGCCACTGATTGAACGGTCTATTGCATCCTGGCCGTTGGCCGTGGGATGTGTGATGGTCCCCGGTCTTCCACGGGCGATCCAGGTGTCTTTTTTGCCCTTCTTCTTTCTTTGATTTATCAGGCTCGAATTACGCGGTGTGCTTAGGCATGCACCACCACCATGCTGCGATGCGTGCAGGGGCATCAAGACTACCCGTGCCAGAGTGCCAGCGGGTCCCTCCAGTCAAGAGAATTTTTGAAGTGGAAAATTCAGCATTAATTTTCCTTCCCTCGGGTGGGAGACCGCACCGGGACAGCACCGAGGGTACGTTGTCATCATATCCGGCGAAGTGACATTAAAAGACGCAGTACACAGGTTCTCTTTCCTTGCCCGGGTGCCTGCGGTCGACCGGAGTAATCGTTATGATTTGTACGATTTTTCCAAAAGAAACGAGAGCACGAAGCTGCATTGTCGATGTTTACCGAGGAATGCCCGGACGAGCAGAGGCAACGCAAGATGATGGCTGTCAACGTGTGGACGGTGGAGCGGCGAGTTCCTTCCTGACAATGGCAATTACCAATGAGCGGGCGCGTTCCACCGAACGGTTGGATGGGCGCATTGATGGCCGACGGCCTCACAACACACACGCGCACGCAGACACACGCAGACACGCCGCAGTCACAATGAACACGATGATCAACGGTCTGATGATGACAATCAATGACGATTATGCACCTCGGATGCAGCAATCTGTCATTTGCCATTCAATCCACCTGTTGGAAACCGAGGCCCTTATCCCTTGCCACGCACGGTGGATGCACTTTTCCGATGCGTCCACTGCACCGCGCAACGCCGTGACGCTCTCGGTGAGCTAATTACACCTAGAACACTGATATTCGTCGACAGCTAGTGGGCTGGGTCAAACCTCAAACCACCCTACGCCCAATGCGAACTGTTTATCGTGAAGGTGTTATTAATATCATTAGTGGCATTTCTTCCCAACCGGGGCACAAACGACGCGAACCGGCCAACCATCTTGCCATTGCCATTGCTACCAACCATGCGCAACTACACAAGCAGGAAGGGAAGGATGGTAGATGACTTGGTAGGTTGCGAGGAGAAACATCCGACACTCCGAGTTCGACGACGAACTCCCTGCCGACTGCCTTATCCTTATCACCGTGGCTCAATCTGCCAACTCTCTCGACTCTCGACAAGTTCTCGCCGACACCCGAGCGACTACGCAGGCCATCACCGTCGATGGGTGGTGTATATAAATTAGTAATTATTGACAAATGACTTGTTCTGCTGGCGGTTTATTCAGATATAAATTTGAAATGCTTTGATGCGTTTCGTCATCTTGATCTGATGTGGTGGCAAAACACAGACGCTCCTTCATTTTTCCTCATATGGTCGGAGTTTTCGTGCACAGGTTCCATACAGTCACCCGAGGGCGCCGGGCAGGTCGCTGTACTTGTTCGGAGCCTTGGATGGTTGTTTTTTTTGTTGTTGCTACTCCATCTCCGCTGAAGGCAGTTGAACCGTACTAACCCGTTGGTGACCTACCGTCGATGGGGACTCTTGATGAAGAAATTAGAACTTCTCCGACACGGCAAACCAACCGCAACGTGCCGAATGTAGACGAAATGAGGAGCCAACAAAAAAAAGACCACGCGGAACCAGAGCACCGTGACCGCAGAACCAATTTTGCCAATGGCGTTGATGAATTTCCTCCCCGAGTGCTTTGACAGTTTGGCGTGATGGATGGAATTCCGAAAATCGGCGTACATTTGATTTCCATTAAATGTATGATTTATGAGACCGAATCGAGACTTGGGGCTGAAGAGCGTATTACATTACTTTGGACTCTATTTTTAGACGTACATTAAGAATTCATTTTGACGACGTTGGTTAGCAGAAGTCACAAAGTCTTTACACATTTTCTTTGCTATTCGTAAGGTCTTGAAGTTCACGTTTTCTTGAAGATCTTCTCCACACCAGCCACTCTAATTACACTTCGAGAGCACATTAGTTGCTTCAGGCATCATCGATAAGAGATGAAAGCAAGCAACATGAATCGCCATTCGTCCGATTTACTTCTCAAAACAAAACAAAAAAAAACTGGCATGTTCTGAGAAATGGACAAAGCAACAGCACGCACACGCGCAACAACAACAACAACAACAATCTCGTGTATAACTACAATTTCTTTACCAGACACCAGAGCGACTTCCGACAGCTAACAAATAAATTCATTTATTTCCCCAGTAATCAGCAAATCTGGAGGAAAAATCTGGATGCAAATGAAATTTTAATTAATTTTTTTCTTTCACTCGCTCGCACACTGGTGGAAATGCATGGAGTCCAGTCCTCAGCCCCACCAGGCCCCACCTCTTCCAACAAACCAGCACGAATGTCCTCACGATGCCGTCACGATGCTGGATGCTGCCAGGGACCTCCCGAAGAAAGGAAAGAAAAGAAAAACACCCGAACCACGGCCAAACCAACCCAGGATGCGTGCTGGTCAAACTAGCGAAAAATGGAAAATGGAATCTTTTCCTGATGACCTAACGACTTCGAAACCCCGTGCACAAGCGAAGAACTTGACGGAGCTGATTCTTTGGGAGAAAAAAAAAATCGCCAGAAAATGCTCCTCTAGACCGTGCTTCCGTTCCGTGCATTGGGTGTGCTTTCCTTCTCGTGGGGCCCGCTTTTCCGGCTGGATATTAATCAAAGTTTGAATATGGCGGGAAGTAAATTAAGAGCATGCAGCCAAAGCTGTGGCCGTGCGCAAAAAGAGGTACACCGGAGCGATGGCAGCGGCAAGATAAGTTAAGTGATTTCCTTGCTTGTGCAATCGCTGTGCGATGTGTTGGTGCGACGATTAACGTGTTGTACTTGTGCATGCAGCTTGGGTCGGGTGGGAGGGAGAGAGGAGGACATGGGGAGATGGTTTTCTTGGCAAGATTTAAATGCTCGAACGTACGGGGAAATACATCATCCTCAGCTGCCCGCAGGCAAACTCTTCGAGCGAAGTGACGTTCACACGAATCTCCAATTTGGGTGACAGCTCCCTCTTTCATCAGCGTAATGTCCTCCCTCTTCCCCCCTTCCTTCCCCTCTTTGTTCGCATTGCATATCCGCCCAGGTTGGGGCATTGGGTGAAATGATCCATTTTTTAATTTCTTCCTTTTAATTATTTGCTCTACGCCTCATCTCCTGCGACACAGTGTGCGTGTGTGAGTGCGATACAACTGCAAACGCATTCCGGTGGAGCTGGGATGGAGCGAGGCACCAAATCATAGAATGTCATCGCGGCGTTGATGAATTGTTTCGGCAAACGGCGTTATGCGGAATTGAAACAATTCCCAGGCGCTATCAGTGCTTATCCCATGCCGATGCGTGTTTTGCGCCTCACCAAGAACACCGTCCCTTCGCAGGCCCTTGCAGGCAAATTGGCCCCATTGCACGGTGTGCGAGGGATGCGATGGGTGGGATTGATGGGCCTGGGCTACATGAGCCTGTGGCACAGCATAGGCAAACATCAAACGCATGTCGACTCGTTTTCATCCAATGCAGAACGAATGGCTTGGGTTGGGCGAGATGCGACGGTTGGTGCTGGTGTCGGGCTGAAGATGGAAAACATGTTGGCGCCACGGGTTGGATCATGTTTGCACGAAATTCTTCGAATGTAACATAGAACGCCGGGAACGGAAACGTGCAGCAGCAGCAGCAGCAGTGGTTGCGAGGACACCTCCGAAAGATTGTACCTGTGCGCAGCGTACTTTTTATTTATATTTACCTTCGCATCATTCCGAAAGGGCTGCCTGGTGACCACGTTTGGCTCGGTGCGTGCGTGCCCACCTTCATGAGTGAGCGAAACTTTTGTTTTCTTTAAATTACTGCACGAATTGCGTTTATGTGTGATCGTCGCTGGAGAAGGTTGGGCAAATTATCCCTATTCGTCGTTGTCGTCGTTGCCGTTGTTGTCGCGATTCTGATTCTGCATATTCTGGACGATTTTTCGCAGCTTTTTTGTTTTGTTTTGCAGTGTTGTTGTGTCATTGCGTGGTGTTTCTGTCGCAACGTCAAGACTCTTTTCGCACTGGTAATGTTGGATGCAGCGAGCGATGAAACTGGAGACGGTGTCCAATAAAATCTTCCTCAGAACCTTATTGAAAGGAGCGCGAAATTTCCTTTTGTTTGACAGAGATAACTTGTTTTAATACAACATATCGCATTTTTAATTTATCGCAATGTATGTGAAAAGATTTATATAAAGAATTAAGAACAAAATTTATATAGAAAACTTTAAAAATCTTTTATAAAACCTTTGGAAATAGTAAAACTGACAAACTAAATGAAGATATAGCGTGATTATGTCGCTGTATCACAACAAGAAAATAGTATACTAATGGCATAGTCTCACAAATTCTCAAACGAAATAAAATTGGTTCCCTAACTATCATTAAATTGATACAAACAAACACAAACAGCAGCTAAACATTAAGCAAACGCACACACTGGGTGCGTGTTTGCCACCACAGCTGGGCAAATAAATAGCGAAAATGCTAATAAAATTACTCCCATTTTCCGGCCGGGGCCCTGTGTTGTCCCAATCACACGGCATAACTCATCAGGAGTCCATCTGACACATTGATAAAGCTCGGCCGCAGGAAAAATATTCGAAACGATACCACCGTCCGATACAGTGGCCGGAACTAAGCCGCACCAATTTCGATATGGTCACTTGTCATGCGAGCGACATAACATAACGGCCTCTGGGTGAGCTTTGGGCGGGTTTCGATTCAACGTGAAGCCCTGTTCCGAATCGTGCACTAGTGATTTTATAAATTCATATGATTTTTATAATAATGACAAAAAACCGCCGACCAACAGCCACGCCGGTCCGACTGTAGTGTTGTTTTCATTTATGGCGATAATTTTTACGATTTCGTCCTTTTACCGTCGTCGTACGTCGTGGTGATTTTACGACAATTTGAAAAGCACTAAAAAGTACACCCTCCAGCCCACGCGGGACCCCTATCTTTTAGCTCTCAACCCTCTAGCGCAGCGCTGGTGGCCCACGCATTCGCGCTACCTTTTTCGGGAAGGTACACTAATAAAATATTCAATTATACACTTAATCTTACCTTTTGCGCTCACATCGGGTGGGTTCCGGTAGGGTTTTGCATGATGTTTTCATTCGGTAGTTCCGCTGGTCTTTGTTTTTGTGTGTTCCAGCGGCTCCCTGCATGTGGAAAGTGTGGTCTGGTGCCTGGTGCGTGGTGGCCAAATTTCCGAAATGCCCATTAGCCACGACATCCTTCGACGACAGATTTCTGTTTCGTTTTCGTGGTTTTTTGTTCAACTCCTACCAACGGATGGATCGAATGGAAGGGAAATGTTTGCTTTGGTTAAAAGTAAAGAAGAACACATTATTTAATATTACCCATAAATCACCCACGTTAATAACTCAACTCACCTGAACGCAACGACATCTCGCGTTAGCCCTATCCGTGACGCGGCTCGATGACTTACGGCTTCCGATGTGGGTAAAAGATTCCACCCTTGTTTTTTTGTTGTTGACCATATTCGTTATCAATTTCGGAGGGCGTTCGGAAACCTTCTGTTCGGTTCCGAACCATCAAAGAACCTCCTACAAGCGAAGGATTCCTACGCAATGCAGCAAATGTGGTGGTCAAATTTAAACGTGACGCGTGATGCCTCAAATTATCGTGTGCGAAAAAGGACGCTCCTGGGTTGACAATCCGAGCGAAAAACGTTCTGTGATAAATAGCTTGTAGAAAGAGGGCTTACCAGGGTTTGTCGTGTTTTCGCTCGGGCCATTTATTATTGGCTTGTGACGAAACACTGTCCACAGACTGCACCTTAATAAGGTTGTGCCTCACATTAAATTTGCTTTTTTATTTACACCCTTAAGATCCAGAAATTAATGTTCAATGATGTCGGAGAGTGCATCTTCTTCCAGTTTATTACGTACGACTCTCTCGGGCATCATCTAGCTCACAAACCCAGAAGTAAGCAGCGACAAACTGTGCATCTTCCACCATGTTGTCATATTTCTCCGAATAGCCTTCACGGACGATTACCTTTGCGCACAGAAATTCGCCGAAACCCATTTACCTACCGCAAAGCGTACGACTACTGACTGCGCACTGGGTCACACATTTTCGTTTGATGTTCACACACAAACACACCCAACGGCACAACATTTTCCGATAGAGCGTTGCCGTTCGCTGGCCGCTTTTTGCTGCGAAAACCATCGATCAATGTGTCTCCAAGTAACGTAACGCTGCACCAGTAGCGATAGCACAAACACGATCGCATCAAACTTTTCCACACAATTTCTTTTCCAAACATAATTACAATAATTACATGTTAATTAAATGCACATGCACTCACGAGTGTCGATCGGCAGCATTCGAGCTGAAGTCGTTCCCCACTGGAAGATAATTTAGGGCAATGTTTACCGACATTTTCATCGCTTGATTCTGCGTGCGAGATGAAAGTGTAAGGAGGCCCAACACACTCGAACGGCGGTGACGGTGGCCAAGGATGGGTGAGATGTTTACCGAACCGAACCAGCTCGAATCGGCCGAATGTGTTGGAAAACTAATTGACAGAAATATCTGGCTGATTTATGCAGGCAAAATAATTTACTTTGCATAGACGGTTACTCGGAATAGACTCAGCTGCTTGTACGAGAGCTCGTACGGTAATCCATCGAATTTCGAACCGAACTCGAACCCGATGCAGCAAAAGTTAGTCCTTCGGTAGTTTGGCTTCGAAAGGACTTAGCCCCAATTCCCGGAATAGTTCTTCCCAAGGAAAGGATGCACCATCCTTTGACTGCGCTTAATTAGAGAGTGAACATAAATTGACTTACAACGAAAGCACGCGCAGCTGAATGCCCGAACTTCGATGCAGAAGTTACACACAAAGTTTCAATTTCTGAAACAAATAAAACCAAACCCCGCTGATGCTCGGCATCGGTCTTGGGAGTAGCGCAGTAGCGACGGGGCCATCGTAAAACTGTCAAATTCAAAATACTATAAAAATTTTACGGCCTACCTCATAACCTTTTCCGACGGGATTGTTTGAGCGCGATTTCGAAGGAAATCGGACCCATTTCTTTCACGGTGGCGCACCCGGGGAGGAATATGATAATCATAAACATCCAAACCGATGGATATGGATGACACTGTCTTCGAATGTCCTTCGGAATCCATCGGGCTCGGAAGTGCTACCAGGAAAAGGGACCTGCGAATGCGGACAAACACAATAAAAATCCTTCCAGATCGGTACGATTTCCGATTCCGAGCCGGTAGGCGACGATACAATGTTGGACCGCTTTCGGTAGGCGCTTTTCGACCTCACCAGCACCAGCAGGAGGCTTTAACGCAGCATGACTGCAGCTCGAAGAAAGGTCGTAAAAAATTTATACTTTTATGTAATTTCTTGATAAAAACTAAAACCAGAAAACAGCACCAACCTTAACCAGCCGCCGTCCACGGAGGCTCTAAAAACTCGACTGGACCACTGGAAGAAGCTGATGAGATGGTGGCCACCCAATGTAGAGGGCCGACCAGCGAAACGACGTAATATTTTACGACGCACGATATCCATCTTCCAGACTCCATCGTGCTCCCGTGCAGCTCCTTCCTAGAGAGATAGACGTCTTGGCTAGTTCGACAACGGAGGTCCGAACGGTTTGCTTACAAAATCTCTGTTCGTGTTAATTGGATAAGACTTTCTCAATCCTTCAATCCCGCACGCTGCGTCTGAGGTTGGGTTTTGTTGTTGTTGTTTTCGGCTAGTTTTAATTAGCCCGATAACCACCCAGCGACTTGCGCGACTTCCGAAAAATCGTTAGACACACTTGAACCTCAGGAAAAGAGGCCGGCTTAGTTGATATCGGCTCTGCTCTGGTTTTTTATTCGATAATACGTGTGCACCTTAATTCCTTGGAACAACAGTAAAGATAACACATTGGTGGCCCACCGTAGACGTTTGGAGCAGAATCGACTACCAGAACCACATGTTGTTGGGCTCACTAGGATGGGGGTTCCTTTTATCCAATACCCGTAAAGGTGAGTGCGCTTTGGTTTGGTTGCTTCCAATTCCTAAGTTCCCAGAAATGTTGCAAGCATGCTCTATCCCACGTCAGTTGCGTGCCGAAATTCCTAAACGCTACGTACGGCTTTTCCGGCTAATGTGTTATCCTTTCCCCAAAAACTTCAACGCCATTTTCTAGCGCGAGCGCGAGGTACCGAAGGACCTCCTCGACGGTCCATTGTTTGCCAAGAATCGGTGAAATGTGCAAATATTCTAATGCTTCGTGGCCGCTTTTTGCTGCGAAAACCATCGATCAATGTGTCTCCAAGTAACGTAACGCTGCACCAGTAGCGATAGCACAAACACGATCGCATCAAACTTTTCCACACAATTTCTTTTCCAAACATAATTACAATAATTACATGTTAATTAAATGCACATGCACTCACGAGTGTCGATCGGCAGCATTCGAGCTGAAGTCGTTCCCCACTGGAAGATAATTTAGGGCAATGTTTACCGACATTTTCATCGCTTGATTCTGCGTGCGAGATGAAAGTGTAAGGAGGCCCAACACACTCGAACGGCGGTGACGGTGGCCAAGGATGGGTGAGATGTTTACCGAACCGAACCAGCTCGAATCGGCCGAATGTGTTGGAAAACTAATTGACAGAAATATCTGGCTGATTTATGCAGGCAAAATAATTTACTTTGCATAGACGGTTACTCGGAATAGACTGAGCTGCTTGTACGAGAGCTCGTACGGTAATCCATCGAATTTCGAACCGAACTCGAACCCGATGCAGCAAAAGTTAGTCCTTCGGTAGTTTGGCTTCGAAAGGACTTAGCCCCAATTCCCGGAATAGTTCTTCCCAAGGAAAGGATGCACCATCCTTTGACTGCGCTTAATTAGAGAGTGAACATAAATTGACTTACAACGAAAGCACGCGCAGCTGAATGCCCGAACTTCGATGCAGAAGTTACACACAAAGTTTCAATTTCTGAAACAAATAAAACCAAACCCCGCTGATGCTCGGCATCGGTCTTGGGAGTAGCGCAGTAGCGACGGGGCCATCGTAAAACTGTCAAATTCAAAATACTATAAAAATTTTACGGCCTACCTCATAACCTTTTCCGACGGGATTGTTTGAGCGCGATTTCGAAGGAAATCGGACCCATTTCTTTCACGGTGGCGCACCCGGGGAGGAATATGATAATCATAAACATCCAAACCGATGGATATGGATGACACTGTCTTCGAATGTCCTTCGGAATCCATCGGGCTCGGAAGTGCTACCAGGAAAAGGGACCTGCGAATGCGGACAAACACAATAAAAATCCTTCCAGATCGGTACGATTTCCGATTCCGAGCCGGTAGGCGACGATACAATGTTGGACCGCTTTCGGTAGGCGCTTTTCGACCTCACCAGCACCAGCAGGAGGCTTTAACGCAGCATGACTGCAGCTCGAAGAAAGGTCGTAAAAAATTTATACTTTTATGTAATTTCTTGATAAAAACTAAAACCAGAAAACAGCACCAACCTTAACCAGCCGCCGTCCACGGAGGCTCTAAAAACTCGACTGGACCACTGGAAGAAGCTGAGGAGATGGTGGCCACCCAATGTAGAGGGCCGACCAGCGAAACGACGTAATATTTTACGACGCACGATATCCATCTTCCAGACTCCATCGTGCTCCCGTGCAGCTCCTTCCTAGAGAGATAGACGTCTTGGCTAGTTCGACAACGGAGGTCCGAACGGTTTGCTTACAAAATCTCTGTTCGTGTTAATTGGATAAGACTTTCTCAATCCTTCAATCCCGCACGCTGCGTCTGAGGTTGGGTTTTGTTGTTGTTGTTTTCGGCTAGTTTTAATTAGCCCGATAACCACCCAGCGACTTGCGCGACTTCCGAAAAGTCGTTAGACACACTTGAACCTCAGGAAAAGAGGCCGGCTTAGTTGATATCGGCTCTGCTCTGGTTTTTTATTCGATAATACGTGTGCACCTTAATTCCTTGGAACAACAGTAAAGATAACACATTGGTGGCCCACCGTAGACGTTTGGAGCAGAATCGACTACCAGAACCACATGTTGTTGGGCTCACTAGGATGGGGGTTCCTTTTATCCAATACCCCTAAAGGTGAGTTCGCTTTGGTTTGGTTGCTTCCAATTCCTAAGTTCCCAGAAATGTTGCAAGCATGCTCTATCCCACGTCAGTTGCGTGCCGAAATTCCTAAAACCCTACGTACGGCTTTTCCGGCTAATGTGTTATCCTTTCCCCAAAAACTTCAACGCCATTTTCTAGCGCGAGCGCGAGGTACCGAAAGACCTCCTCGACGGTCCATTGTTTGCCAAGAATCGGTGAAATGTGCAAATATTCTAATGCTTCGTAAAATGTGAACCCACAACCTGCGGGCCCGGGAGAACTCTCCTCGCGTTCCAAGCAGGACTCCCTCTTTTGGCGAAACGTTACTCATATCTCCTCACATCCTGATCGAGTTCGTCAACCGGTGCGTAACGGTCGCAGGGTGCGCTGTCGAGAAGAAGCTGTTGCGTCGAGCGAATGCGATGGGAAAATATCCGACTAATCCCTCTTGTACGGTCAACCCACCGCCCGCCACTCCATCGGTGCAGCGGTGCACACGTGGGTACGGCGAAAAGTGCAATGATGATGAAAGTAAACTTCAGCCCAGTCCACCGTCCGGTGGTGCTGTTTGGATTCATCAAACAAAAAGGGTTTGGGGCGTCGGTCGGTGACGACGTACCGACGTACACAGGATGCCTGACAGGATATGAGCCAGTTCCCAGTCCCAAAAATCCAGAAAGAATACTCCGAAACCGTCCGAAAGGATGCACACTTCCTACTTCGGAAGCAGTGGATGCGTGTTCCTGTGTGTC
>KZ063697.1:0-19266 GCA_002091835.1 Anopheles maculatus
GCAATATGCTTCCGCTTTCCGATAGCAGCATATTCGATACACGTGTTGCTTCTTGTTTCTGTCTGTAGAGTACGCATGATGTGGAACTTTTTTAAACATTTAATTTGTTCTACTTCGCGGCGATGTTGGTACGCAATCGTTTTGTCTGGGGATATGTTTTACATAATATAATATTCCAGCTTCAAGGTCGTCAAAGGTTCTGGAAGCGATGAACCAAAGCAAGGCCAAGATTGTTAGGACAAAAGCATTGAACCAATTGTTGCGTTCATTAAAATTGATGATTACCGGCCTTCTCTTCCGTTCGTGGACCACGTGAACCAGTGCGTTTGACCTCCAGCACGGGAAGAACTGGCGTATTCGTAGGTCGGACGACGTACAGGCACCGTGTTATGGTCCATTGTTTTCAGTGCGAATCCAGTGCTCTATGCTTTGGCGAGTCTCAAGCCGGAACACAGTGTCTCAAGCTACGCCCATTTCTATTGGATGCTGGCGCTTAGCAGTCAAGACTACTTAGTGCACTAGAGATAGAGTCCTCTCTGTTGCTGCTCGTAGATTCAACAGTCTTCCAGCAGCCGGCTAGCCGACAGTCGGTGACTTCCACTTCCGTCCTGACCTTGGAGCATTACCAAGGGTGTAGTAGGGTTTATGCATGCATGAATGCCTGCCTGAGAAGAGGTTTGTTTTTTTTTTCGAAATGTCACAAAACATCAGTCACACGCGCTGTGCTTCATTCGACTTGCAACCTTCGCACGCTACAGCACGCATAACTGTCGAATGAAGTCATACCGTGGTGCTCCTAGTGGTGTAGCTGTGACAGCAATACGCTACAAAACGCCTTCAAAAATGGCCAGTTTTACAGATTTCGCTTTAAAAAAACATGCCAGCCAAACAGCGGCGCCTTTTTTCTCTTTGCATCCTCTACCTCCACGTAAACTACGGTACGCTTTTCCTTCATTTTGTTTATGATCGACTGGTCAAAGGTTTGCGTCACAAAATGTCAACTTTCACCTTAATGGTGGGACTACTGTTACTTACGGCAGATGTCCGATCGTTTATTGTATCTCCCCGGGCAGATGGGGAACATGTTATGATTGAGGTCGGTAATAAATAAGTCCTTCTTTGGTGCCGTGGCTGGAATCCGGTTTGATTGTTTGGCGGTATTTTTGCGAGATTTCACCAATGTGCGTATGTGTGCAATGAATGGATTGTACCTTGAAATAAATTGCATTCAAGTGGAACTGCGTGTTGTAACTCAAGGATATTGAGCACTAAACATTTTATACTTTGTTTGCCTGTAAGGTGACAAGGTTTAAGTAAACGCCATGGAAACACTAATTGATTCCTAAGCTTATTTTCTAAGAGTAATAATGAAAAGGAAGCAATCGAAAGGTAATTAACCGGTAATTAACACAATTATGTCTCGATTTTGCTAAAGTTACCTGATTTTCACCTGAGCTATTTTTTCGTACCGTACAAAGCATCCCTGAAAATAACATCATGTATAAATTTGGCAAGAAGAAACGTACATACAAATCATGATGATGACAGTTGTTCAACTATTTTCCCTCAGTTTTTAACTATTACAACTCCTTCCACTGTAACATCCCAAGAGACCGACGCATTTTCAATCATCTTGGAAGAATTTTAGTCAGGAATGTATTGCAAGCATTGCGATGGGATTAATTTTCAGACTCAGACCTAAGGTTGTAAACGATCCGATTGGTGATCAATCTCCAGTGGTAGCCAATTCATCTAACTGTATTGTGCGAACGATCTATACTTTCCGTGAATATGTCGAGTTCGTGAGCATCAAGAATTTTATGGGATGGCGTACAATGTCTTACCCACTATACTAGTACGCTACACAACCAAACGCCACAAAAGGAAGTCGAAGCTTCCATCGCGTTGGAAATGTTAACCTTGCCCTCGAAAAGGCTATGAATCTTCGGAGGGAATAGCAATAGATGGGTTTGTTGCTACCACAGCTACGTACGTAAACTTCTTTTAGCTTGACAAGTCGATTAGAATCGAACGCTTGAAACGAAAGGTTCTCAGTCAACCTTCAAGAACGTCTATTTGACATCTAGAGCTGTAGAGTTGAAAACAGGAGATGAAGCTATAAAATAAGGTTTACGATGTTCAGTCTACTTCAACTGGCTGACATCTCCATAAGTCAATTATGCTAGCCGGTCAGGTATTGGTGTTAGAGCAGATTGGGACTGGCTAGTTCTTAGTTCTTCGAAAGCGAAATATAACTATAATTTATGTGTTTTTCGCAATAGTGGTAGCTTTCTTAAAGCATAAGCAACACATTTAATCTATTTCATCGGATCCGTATGCGATTCACTTGTTTCTTTGAACAAGGGAGTTTCCATTATGGTTTGCTAGATGTTTTCCACCCTGCTTCAAGTGCGACGTTTGTGAATGTGGCATTGAACTGTACTTCACCGCAAAGCTGATTAATCTTTTCCAAGCCACTCAGCGAAAGGGAGAAAGGCTAGTATCTCCACACGCTAGAACTAACCAAGAAAGGCGACGAACCCTTTCAAAGGGCTGACTGCTGCTGCTGCTGCTGCTGCTGCTGCTGTTGAAAAGCCACCTTTGCTCAACATCGTCAACCTCTCATCACCAGTCGGTGGTGACGAAGGTTTCACTGTTTCCATTCTTTCCTCCTCAAGAATGGGGGCCTAGCAGCGCGTACGCGTGGTGTGCTACTTGAGCGGGTTTTCTTTTCACCTGGGTCCCTGGGTTTGGTAACAGGAAACTATCATCCCCTTACACACCGTGTGTCCATCCGGCTTCGTTTCCACCACGGTGCGATTCGCTCGTTCAGCTGTGACCGAGCAGCATTGCGGAGAAGTGTTTCTTTTTCCACCAGCCCCGTGCAATGGCCATGTGTAATGGAGTTTCTCGGAAGAATCGAAGCTGAAAGCAGAATTTAAATTGCTTCTCACTTCAGCAAACGCACTCACTTCCATTCTTTTCCCAGATCCTCCCAGAACGGCCGATATCGGCTTCTCGTTGGATCATTTCTCGGTTTCGATGAACTTGAAAAACTCTTGCTGCCACCACTGCTGCCGCCGCATGCCGGTGTGATGAGGCTGGAGTGCGGTTTTGCGATCCCACCCCATCGTCCATCGCCCAGACCGTTCGCCGGGCTGGATATTGAGCGGAAAATAGCTAAATAATGTGCTTACGTAATGTCCGACACTCGATACTTTCGTCCGTGTGTGTGTGTGTGGATCGTCGAGAATTGCCGAGAAGCTTCAAGAGTGGCACGCAGCCGAGGATAATGATGACAGAAGTCTTCTGCCACAGCGATCAACTTTCTCCGGTTGTCTATTTGGTCATTACCTGCAGGGAGAACATCTGCGCAAACGTTATACTACGTACGACGTACGTGTTCTTCTTCCACGTTTCGTGGTCACAACATCAGCAGATAAATGGAGCTGTTGATGTGCTGGCACGCCGTTCTCTCGTGCTTGATTATTTATGCTAGCAATGGCTTTGGCTGCATAAATGCGGCTTACACTGAAATGAAATCCCATTGAATGCGTCTTGTTGAAATACTTTTAGCGCAGCAACAACAACTACAACAACAACAAAACTCAATCCAACCCGCACTCAGTCCAGCGTAATGTTATTCACCACTGCAGGCAGATGCGCAGGGTGCAGGGTTAAGTCAAATTGTAAGAAAATCTCAATCCCTTCGTCCGCACATCCTTTACCCTGTGCCGCATGGAATATCTGTAAGTCTAGAGGAGGGAAAACTGACGATGCACGAGGTACCGAAGAAATGGCAAGCGTATATAGTTGATCATAAAAGTGACCTCCCGAGTAGGTCCGGTCGAGTGCAGCTGGTGGTTCTCATGAATTTTTGTATTGTGAAAAATCACCTATATATCAAGAGGGAGAGAGAGAGAGAGACAGATAAAAGGAAAAAGTGGAAAACAACGAATGATAAAAAAGCTGGGAACTGGGTGGTAGTGGGCGGAGGATAAAGAACATGGCAAAAATCGGAACTACAATAATACTCACTGGCATCAGGGTCCACCGAGTGTTCTGCCGGCATGTTCTCTCCCACTGCGCAAATTCATCGGGAATGTTAAAGTTTTTTTTTCGTTTTTGGTTTGTTATATCACCTTCGCAGGAGAAATTGTTGTAGGTGGAGTAATGGAAGAGTAGAGAGCAGTCGGGATATTGCAGGTTCGCGGCTGTACATGTACAGTGGTCTTTGATGGGTTTGATGATTTTTTTTATGTTATAAGAAACGAAACCAAGCAGATTGTGCCGCAGTTGAAGCAAATTCAAGCGTGTGTAGTGAGTGTGTATCTGTGTAATGGTGGTGGTATTTAAGTATGCAAAATTATGTTCCATTGTTTTCTAAGTACAACGCAGAAAAATGAAGACGCATCTCATATTTTCCCATTACTCTCGTCGGCGTGGTTGTTGCTGTTGGTCTTTCTCTGCTACCCCAGACGGTGTGGTTGGGGCTCACTATCGGGTTAATGACGAGACCGGGCGTGCACAAATACCGTCGACTCCAGGTTTGGAGTTGTACCGTGTTTAAGCACCTTCACGAGCACCATTCACGACTCCGATGGCGGTTATGCCGTTATGCCGTTATGTTAAGACATCACGAAACGTTGCTAATAATTATTCGCGCCCTTGTTGTAGAGCGAAGACCATTTCAAGTTTGGGCGGTTTTAAAAGGAATAAAAGAATAAACTGAATGTGTTTATTTATTTCTGGCAAAGGTCAGAATCGGTAATGTGTAGACCAAATTTGTAAAGTAAAACGAACACCATCTCACACACGCATTGGGTTGGCGCTTGCTGGTGAATGAATCACTCAAGCCTCGAAATACTCGATTGTCTTCTGAAGAGCTCTAAAAATATCGTACGGTTAAGTGTTTGCCACTTTAGCTGGACACCAAATCAAAGAACCTTTAAAATTCTGGTACCGGGTGCATGTGTATTTGTATTCATCGCAGTGACCGATGATGCGATATGAATAAATTTTGTGAGCTTTCCACACAACAAGGCCCAGCAAACGAGAGTTTCAGCCTTTAAAAAAAGATTGAATACAAATAAATTGCTGTTGACCGTGTGCTGCCGTGTTGGCAGTATCCGAGCTGCTGACACGTTCAAAGTCAGGAAAAGATTTACACCGAATGCTTCACGTGACGATGGCACGAGCAACGCGGCCGTGTGCTACCGGCTAGCAAGGGTGGCGATTGTCAACAAAAGATCGACAGGATAGGAACGACGTGTTTGGCCGCTTTGAGATTTTCTAACTGTGCACTGTGTGTGCCTCACCGGATGCACCTCACTTGCTGACACCCATCAACGCACACACACACACGCAGTTCTTACTGTTGGAAAACTGTTCGATCGTACGTGCCCGCGGGAGGTTGGTGAAGCCGATGACAATAAGTGCATATTAATTATCAGGTAGCTAGGGTTACCGGGGTTCTCTGCCTGATGCAGCTGCTACTGCTTTCCGAGTCTCGTTACCAGTGCCGCCTGAGCATCGTGCATAGTTCATTACCATATTAGTGTCGAATTCCTCCACAGCCGCTCGCTGTCAGTGGCTTTTCCTTGCCCTCAGCCTTAGCTTGCTAACAATCGTCGCCCGATGTGATGTCATCTGCCATACTATCTTTCTCATTGCATATTATGCAATCGATGCACGGATGATATTATTATAGTTTTTGCTCCATCATTTTACAATCTATTTAAAAATCGTTTTTGTTTTTTGTTTCATTTTCAGATGCATACGCTTAGGAAACATTCATCAATATTGGGTAAGTTTTTATTAAGGACGCTCTAAGCAGTGCTTACCACATGGTGCATTGAATGCCAAAGTGCATCGAAGTGGAAGATTCCGTGCATGAGCCGAATGAGCGGTTAACAAAAACATCTCATCATGGAAGCAATTTTAATCTCCCGTTCATCTTAAGCCATTGTTTTTCGTCGGACGAGAGAAACAAAGCATATATGAAGTACACTTTAAGACGGGCGTTTTATACGCTAAGGTGTATTAAGAAATCGGGAAAAACTTTTGGGACAGGAACGTAAATGTTGGCTGCACCATTTTATTGTTAACTAGATAGCAATATAGCAATTTCCTTCTCGCATAAAAGTATTCTATATGAAGAGAGTACGACGACTGCGATCTTTAATAGGAACGGGACTGGTTATGGCACGCAATCCAAGTGATCGTGCAGTTCTTCCGTGGATATGATGAATTCGCCTCATTCGTCACATGGGAGGTACGACATCAACATGATAATCATTCTTTACACGAACGAAGCAAGTCTCGCCGGACAGAGCCCTATCACTGAGCCGTCTCGGATGCGTTTGCATATCACAAAATGAACTTGTTAACGCATTGCAAAATTAAACTTGTAATCAAGTCAACAAATGGCTTTGAGCTGGAGCAAATCTGTCTGGAATAAACCAATTCCAGTGAGGCATTTGCCAGTCTACCTCGAAGGGATATTTGCTCGGATCGATGCAAGCGCCACGCGATCATTGCGATGCTGCGAGTCGATTAAAAGGGCTTCATGCATGTGCGGTTTTACCACGATCCCGAGAATACATTTAAATACGGCCCACAGCAGGAAGCAGACAGCAGTGTTGGGTGTATAATAAAAGTGAAACTTTTGCCTGGGTGTGGCACGGACATTGCACCGGTTTTTGAAGGTAAATCGTGGTGAACTGCAACTCAGGCGCAAAGTAAAAGTATCACTGCACGGGTTAACAAGTCGCGTACAGTCTCACCCGATACTGGAACGATGCATTGAGTAATAGGGGATCGAGTAAGGGACCCTTTTTTCCCGGGGGGCACGAGATCCCTTTCGGGTGTGGTGTAATGGCTTGGCGGAAGGTCTTTTTGGGGGGCGAGCAAAATGAAGCAAAAAATAATAAAAAAAAAAGTTATAAGAAACCTGATTAATTCCTCGACCCCAGTGACGGGCCGGTCATGTTTTGTGGCCATTTTTTTTCCGGCACTGTCGTAGCACCCGAGCACAAGCCAAAATCGTGACGGCGTGTTGAATTTCTTTCCAATTCTCTGGCACTGTTCTGCTATGCCCACACCCGTTCCCGAAGGGTGTGCGATCGTGCAGCATGCGGTTCGTGAGATTTGACATCAGCGAAACCGACAAACGAAAACATACTTAAACTCCACTTACTTTGCCCTGGGTGGACAAAGGAAACGAAGAAATGAAACGAAACAAAACGCGAAATTGCAGTCACAAATTGTTGCGAACACAGCTCCACCACTCTGCGTGCGTTTGCTAAATTCAGGGTTCGTCGCTTAATTTTTGGCATTTTTGCCATACGACACTGAAGCGTTGAAGTCGTTTGTTTTTCACCCTTGCTTTGGGTGGTTGGATTTGTGTTGTTGTGAAATGTTTATTTACATAATACACGGCAACATAAACACGAGCGTGATTAGCAGGCAAAGCAGGAATTAAAAAGCTATTCAAGATTTATGAAAATCCACGAACTGGAAGAAAATAGGGCGCTTACACGCAATGTGCATTAAGTGAAATACGCACAAAAACAAACTCTATTCTATGCTACCAATCGCTGTTTTTTTTGCTCTCGTATAGCTGTATTAGTTTAATGTTGATTGAAAACAAACTCCCCACACCGTAAACCGGTTGTAAATCGGTTCTTTGGCGACCGATTCAAGCCTCGCACCGTACACGAAGTAGGTGTAACCCAAGGTTACTGCTGGCAAATGCGCTTGTTTGACTTCCCCCGTGTACTGGGACAAGGCATCTGGGGAAACAAATGCTTCGCGCTAGAAAACGTTTGATATTTAAACGGAACGCTTGCTGCTTGCCATGCAGCAAGACTGTGTCAGAAGACACACTTCCATCGATTTTGCTTTCCAATCGACCCCACCGTCAAACGCCTTAATGGGACGACTCAAAACGAGCCAGTTGGATGGAGCTTGACCCGTTTTCTAGCTTCTCTGATGTGTGTGCGAGCGCGGCATTACGATCGCTGTCGAGAGTGTGTATGTGCATCGTCGTGTACCTCGACTAATTTCTCATGGAGTACGCATCCAACGCTGCCAACACCTACGAGCTTTTTATCATCCAATAAAACCTCTCACTCGCAGTTACTCTACTGAGGTTGCAGTTCTGTTCGGGGTGGGTGTGCGCTTGTGTACTGTTACAGTCATGTGACGGTGATGCTGCCGTTTGTTGGTGGTGAGTTTGCATATTACCTAATTGCATGACCGTCTCTACCTTGAGCTCAATTGTAAGCGCACATGGCGCAGTGGAAAGTTCTTACGCGGTTTCAGGTGAACAATTTCTACAGAAAATCTAACTACCTTAAAAACTAACCGTACTTTGACGTGTGTGGTAACACATATGTAGAACAACACGATACGTGAGATGTGTTTTAAAGATTAAACTATAGTTTGGCATGAATTGGTGGTCACATTCTCCGCTTTCGGGCACAAAAGTGAACGGTAAACGTCGAAGCAAACGTTTAAACATTTAAAAGTAGAACGGTCGAATGATCAGAGACATGATTTGAATGTTAAGTCCGTACGGATATCTGCATCATGCTGCTCAAAAACTAAAGTAACAATCCAGGCAAACAAATACAATAACAACCAATTGCGATTATCGCAACGCCACACAAATGATCTCACTGGACAAACCCAAACACGAACCAAACCGAACCCCAGCAATGTTTGTGTGAATGTTGGGTGTTGTTTTTGGTCTTTTTCGCTCCGGAAAGATAATCTCGCCGGGAAACGGCAAAAACAACCGAAGAAAAAACACACACACCGACTCACACCCATACCTTCAAACGGTGCTTTTCTGCAGCGGAGCTAAAGCTCAAACTTACATCCGTCCAGCTTATTCAGTCGAAACATTCTTCATCTCTCCCGGAACGACCGGTTACGTTGGTCGATCGATGATTTGAGGAAGCCGATGGCATCCAGATACCGCAGCCCAATGGCAGATGTAGCGAGCCAGCTGTTGTTTCTGTCTCGCACAGCCAGTTGCATCACTAAGTAAATTTTGGGAGTTTCGGTTCCATTGAAACAATCGTGCTTTATCTCGCAGGTTGAGATTTTTCGTCAGTTTGCCAGCCACAAAGCAACGATCTTCGATATTACCATATCGCATAAATTACACGGTACTGGGAGCGTCTCACTTTACCGACGGAGCAACACGCTCCAACGAAATTGGCTTTTAGGCCCGAACAATGTGTGACTTTGAATAACACCCACAAGCGCAGACCTGCAGTTTTGCTTCCATCCGCGGCATTGAAGTCTTTCGTCGCACCCATTCGTGGTGGCGCATTCGTTTGGCAGCTTTAATTAAACATTCAAATAGGTGCGCATCCGCCAAACTGCGGGTCCCATCCGTGCGTGTGTGTGTGTGTGCCGGTAGATTCGGCTAAGAAGCCAACAAAAATGGTTCTGCGTGTGCGTGCTAAAGAAGCCAAACCGCGTGCAGCAGCCCGCGTATACACCAACACACGGGTACCGGCGTATAAGCATCTTGGCCGTTTCACTTGGCCACCTCGTTGGTCCGTTCGTTCGTTCGCTCGCTCGCTCGCTCGCTCGCGAACACTGTTTACGTAATCGACGTCCGCAAAGCGGTGACGAACGCAAACGCCCGGTGACTGGCGTCACACGTCTTTCGTCGGCTGGTAGTTCTGGTTTTTTTTTTTTTGTTTTCGGACAAGGGCAACACATCGCCGCGCTGGGTACGGCCGCGCATATGGTGAAAAATATAGCAAAATAACGGGATAATCCGGGAATTTGAAATGGGTTTCGTAATCCAATCGATAAGCCGGTGGTGAAATGATCGTCCGGTACCAGTATCGAATACATGATGTGTCGCCAAACCCTTCCCAAGCCTCGCAGGGCAATCGGTAGAGGAACGCAGCAACAGGAACATTCCGGACGCACCGAGAACCGTTTCAGAAGTTTATCGACTTTTGTCCCCATTTTTGCATGCGTCGCCCGGTTTTCGTACCGGGTGTCGAATAACAGTCCAAAAGGTGGCACAATCTACCATCACACACAGCTCCGGGGAGCTGTTTTGACGTTTGTCACCTATCGATCAGTTTGTGAATGTGTGTGCGAGAGAGTTGTGTGGAAATTTGAGTCTTCTTCAAAGCATTAACCCGCAGGGCATATCATATGTAGATGATGAAAAAAAGACGCACACACACAGAGAGAGAAAGAAAAAAAAATCACAGTACAATGAGGCGAAGGTGTTTCCTGTTTCCTCTACCGGTTGTCGTAAAGCAAAAGAACGAAAGATGAGAAAAAAGGCAGTAATGGCTGTGGGCTCAATCAAGCAAACGCCGTGTGGCACATCAAATCGGAAATCGCTATAGAGTAATTTCCTGTTTTTAATCACTGGTAACATTGGACCCCGGGGAAGGTAGCGTTAAACTGGCCTCCATTTATGGTACACCTTTCATCTGTAGGCAGGGAGAGTGATGAGACAACGTCGAGAAAAGGGTTCCAATTTTTCTTGCATCGGTAAGATTTATTTGAATGCAATTATAACTGCAATTATTATTATAACTTATAGCTGATGACGAAGGAAAAGACAAAAGAGTGATGTCTGCTACTGCTGTAACAAACTTGTCAAAAGCTTTCAAAAGAAATACAAAACACATTTCTGCACTCTTACGAACCGCTGCCCAACACCTTACAGGCATGAAACATGATAATTGCGCCAATACTGCTTCTCGGAACAGGCCACCGCACATCATCATCATCGACCGTCTTCGCCGATGGTATACCAGCGTGGGGACAGAAATTACAAACAATTGTCATGATTATTTTGTTTCCCTTCGTGCCAGCAGCACGAAGGAGCGTATGATTGTGTGTTTCTTTTAGCATCCGGCGCACACCCGTGCGGTTTTGTCCGTCACCGCAGGCAACGTACCAGGGCACACGGAAGGACAGAACACAGCGCCAGCTAGAGAGCCTCTTTCCGAACGGATTCTTTTCGTTCGACAATGAAGAGCTAAGTGCCAACGAGATCGATAATTTCCTGTTTCGGAGGAATTCCAGGACTGGTGGCACCCTTGTGCTCCTAGCGTAAGCTTAACCAAGGCTGTCTGCTTCTTCCCATCATCCCCCCGTTTTAAAGCGTTTGTTTGTGTGGCCGATCAAACGCTCTTCAAATGCAGAAAACGCACAAAGATGACTTGCGTGTACGAGTGGTGCGAGAAAGGCAAATATCGTTGAGTCGTCGTCGTCGTCGTCGTTGGGCCTACTTGGGTAAATGGTGTGGCTGGGGCTGGGGCCCTTTTTCAATAATTTCCCTCATCCGACGGGACATAATCGTTTGTGATGTGCTAGATTTTAAAAAGGCATTAGTTTTTGTTCAATTGCACGTCAGCTGTACGTTCACATAGGGCGGGAACATCCCCATTCGATAATGATGCTGCCGATAGCCCTTAGCCAACTGAACAAGCTAATAAGAACGTTTCTCAGGCAAACGGGCTTCCCAAAAAGTGTACTGACCCTTAAACGAACCCGACAAGAATGCTGTCTATGTCTATGCTCCCGTATGCAGTTTAAGTTGAATGCGGGACCAGCGAAGCAACGAAACCCCCGGAAAGTAGCGGGCACGGTAAGAAGGTGTTAAATTGCTTTAATTAATGGCTGCACACGATTGCATCCACTTAAACGCTCTATGCAAACAACCTCATAACATGCCGCACGACCAACATTCCCTCGCCACATCACACTAAATCATCCCATGCAGCGAATTCCGCAAGGAAGGGGTTTGCACAGGTTGTATTTCTTTTCCTTTTTTTTTGTGCTGCGCCACTACTCCACAAGTCTAAAACCGCCGTTGTTGTTGTTGTGCTCCTTTTGGGGAGTGAAGAAAACCTCCCGCAGCATTTGCTGCCCATAGCAAGGATACGGAACGTCATTGCCGGCGTGGCGTAATTGTGAATCCGGTGGTACCTTCGGTTCGTACAGTTTACGAGATTCTGTTAAGTGATAAGGAAAATGAAATTCTCGCTTCGTTTAAATCATTTATTTATAAGAGATCCATCGGTACGATAAGCTCGCACTGAACGCGCTGGAGCGCTGGAGTTGTTTTTTTCCTTTCGATCTATGTTTCGCTACACCGACAGTGCGCACCTCCGAAACGGATGCGATGGTACCGGGTTGCGGGCGGAGATTCAAGAATTTGAGTGCAGCTCAAACAAAATGAGCACCAGCTGTACCAGGCTGCGCCAGCGAAAAACAATCACGGTCTCGCCGGTCGAAATAAAAGTACCGGAGCGCAACAGCAACAACACCACCACAACGATATACTCATCGCGCCATGCCATTCGCCACGCAGTCATGTGCCTCGTGCAGATCTCGTCGCTGATCAGGCTCCACTGCTGCGCTAACCTGCTGCACCTTCACCGGTCGGGAAAGTGATCGGTAGAACATCCGCAAAAAGGGGAAGCAAATATTTATAAACACATATAATTTTAATAGACCGCAACGATTCTAGCGGTCCAGACGGGATGCGGTCCTGCAGACCTTCTGCAGCACTGCCGACGGCCTATGCGAGGGATCAACTCGCAACCCGATAGAAGATTGTTCTGATCCAATATGAATAAACATATGTTTGGCCATACATTAAACATGAGCCTGATGATTCGAGATGGATGAGCGATGCTCTTTGGCTGCTGCTGCTGCTGATGCTGCTGCAGAGCTGCTGTACAACCACTAACCCTACCCCACCCGACCGCAACAAGTTTCGCTGGCAACTAGTTCTCTTATCGCACATTCTTACGCAGGCCGAGCGAATGACGAAGATCGCGATCGTTCGAACAACACGTCACGTCCAACGGGTTTTAGCGGAAAAATGAATCTCCTCCAACTGATCGCGACTGATCGCGCGCTGCGGAGTGAGTGAAGGGGTTTCGGAAGGTAAATGAACGACCTTCTCGTATCCTTAAGCCATTATCACAGCCACAGCCAGGGCGTGCATTCTTCCCTTCGCTTCTCGCCATCGTATGGCGTAATATGGCGATAGGCTTTTCCCTTGCAAGCAGCTGCCGGTGGTGGTAGTGAGAAAATTAGCATTCATATTTCCTACGCACCAGCTAACTGTTCTTCGACCAGTCTCTGGCAGGACGCACTCTCTTTCTAATGGGAACTGCTTATGTTTGTTTGCTCTTTCGCTCAATCGTGTTAGAAACAGATCTTGTGAGCTGGAAGGAATCTAGTTTTGCCAAGTTAGGATGCCAACCACTGGGATGGCGACTATTTCCCGCAACATCTGCAGTTACTCGTCATATTTTTGCCCGCGTGGTTCTTCGCTCACAAACCCGTTCCCCGTTCACGTAATGGGGTCGAATTTGGTGCAACACCGGCCGGGATGAAGTTGCATCCGATGCAATGTTTATGGGATTTAGGAAAGCTGTTTTGAAACTTCAATCAATTCCATAGGCACATCATTATAGAATGGCACTATTAGACGGTGTGGCTTTTATGAGATTGTTCCTAAAATAGTTTCTTCAACAAGTGTCTGCTAAACAGTCAAGCTTCAGGTACCATCAAACCATCTCACGGCGGGTCGGCAGTAATTACTGGTCTGGTACTGATTTACGGCCGTAATTAAAACGATCTCAAAACAAGCCAATTCCTTGTTACTCCTCGATGCACATGCTGTACGGATCGAGTATGCAAGTGTGTGAGACAGCATCGAATGACAAGAACAGTGTCAGCGAATTGTAATGCTCTGCCCATTGCCCTGGTAGCCTCGCTGCAGCGGAAACGCACCCATTGTGGTGTTTCCACGCCTGTGTCCGCTTTTGTAGTCGCTCATGTGTTTCTGTGTGGCGCGTTGTCTGTTGTAGAAGATTTTTTTTTACTCTTTCATTTTCATTCCGTCCTATGATCCTGTTTCACCTGTGCTGCCGAGACAATTAGTGTTGATTTTGTGTTTCGTTTTTCTTCGTCGCACTGTAGTTTTCTTTTGTTTGGTGGCATCACGATGCACAGTCAGAATTCAGCAGGTATCATGTGCCAAGGGTGCAGAAGTATGTGAGCGAAAATGGTCATATTTATTCGGGGTGGCACGGGTTCCGTTGGTGTTGGTGGCGCGTGCTGCACCACTGCCAGGCCTTTTTTCTTCCAGGATGTTTTGCGACATGTGGTGGTTTTAATAAATTTGCATTAACCTTTCATTGTCGCATTTCTTGTTAATATGTTGACTCGCAGTGTGTAACATCCATGTCGCGTAAAAGCGATCCAATGTTCTGTGCCGTGGAGGACCTAGGGAAGACGATGGCACGGTGGGACGAGCGGGCCTCACGTTGGAACATGCTATCATGACAGAGCAAATAATCGCTACATAAATTGTATGCATGTTATTAGGCAAGCAAAGCGACGTGTTCTTTATAGGGTGGAATCGTTCAATCATTTAGCTTGCCGCAGGTACACTCGACTAATGCGTGCATGAGGATATTTGTAGCAGAGAGTAGCATAAGATTAAACCGGGGATGAAAGAACATATCCTAAGTTCTGCTATTGTACATCTTCTCCCGGGTTTGAAAGAATCAACGCATCCTCTTTAAAACGTGCTTGAAGGATTTTTGTGATGTACGAAGAAACGTTCATAGTACAATAATTATTATCAACGTAATAAATTTAAAAAAAAAAACTTAAACAAACAACCTCAATTCGTCACCACCATTGTAAAATAGCACAAATACTGACGCCCAAATTGTTGTTCTATAAACCCATTCGAACCGCTTCCATGGTGAGATTGCATAATACAAACATTCTGGTTAAGTCATCAGCATCTCGTTGTCCTACCTCTACCTCGGCGATCTGTTTCCTAATGAACTGGATTGTCTCTTCATCTTAAGCTAATTGTGAAAACAAGGTCTGCCTCATAATCCAGACATATTGGGAACGCTTTCCGACGTGCAAAGAGTGCATCTGGAACATCCAAAGGGTGCCAAGGGTGCTTCAAAACAATGGCCCGGGAAGAAGCTGGTGCAGCACCAGCTCCATGCTAACCTATTCGTTGCTAACCATTCCAGATCCCGTTAGAAATGGTACAACTAAAATAATGCAGAAGGAAGGGAAACAAACTGAACCAACAAATCTAGCACAAATCCGTAACCCTCGGGCGCTCCACACTACAAACCTTCCGTCGCTGCGTTGTGCTCTGCCACGCATTCCTTGGAACTCGTTTTACAACGCGGAATCAACCGCGTGCTAGCTGATGCAAACCCAGTCGCCGGACGCTTTGCCGCCATATCAGTGGGTTGTGATCGCGTACAGTCCTCCAGGGATGCTGCAACAGAACGGCTGCCACCAGTTGCAGCAGAGTGCCTCGAATTGAAATAAAATCATTCGCATGAATACAACATTAGAGAAATGAAAAAAGAACGACAAAAAAAAACAACACAACCAGGGCATTAAAAACCGTCAGACACATCGCAGTAAAATTATATAAATTAGTTCACCTGATTCTAGGTGGGCAGCGGCATCAAAAGGCGTCGTCTTCGTCCTTCCCTCGCTCAAACGACGGCCAAGCAGCGGAATCACGATCACAGGAAATCGAACCACTGTGGTATCGTAGAGCTACAATCTTGCCATGGTTGTTTTATTGTAATCATTATGTTTTTCGCGGCTGATCTAAAGCATGCCAATTGGTGGCTCATGGTTTCCTCATTTTTTCCTAATCGTCTTTTTGCGCATCTTTTTTCAACGCGGAATTAAATGCTGTAATCAATCGGTTAAAGCGTCTATTCGGGCTGCTATGGAAACAAACGCATTATCTTGGATGGCAGCTATATAATTTGAATCTTTCCAACCAGCGTTGGAAGGATGTGTTCCCGAACACTCGTGACGATATGAAACCTTCGAAATCGAGTCTGTGAATGACAAACGGACGTGCCACTGGGATCCGCGCTAAAAAGGGAATGATTCTCATAGCCATCTAATTTTGCATGCTAGACATACACTGTACCATGAGCTTGCATTTGAGCTTGTGCCGTGTTGTCGAACCCGATCGGTACATTATGCGCAGATGAACCCTCGCTTGCTTTTACGCTCGTTTCGATGTTTAAACTTCCTGGTTTTCAACAAATGGGTCCCCTGAGTGAGCGAGTTGGCCGGGTCTTTAGCATTTAGCAAACGATCTCCCTTCGAGATGCTTAGAATGTGGCTAGTCATTTCCTTTTCGTTGTGCCAGCTTCAGTGAAGTTTTCTTCTACCGGTGTCCATATTCTTCGTGTATTGTTTTGTGCCCATATGCCGAACCGGCACATAAAGCTGCGTCCGTCTAGGGTACGTACCTTCTGAAGTCGGTCTGCATCTTCCCAAGTCCCTAATCCCAGTATGGTCCAGTTTCACGAACTTGTTTTAGATGGATGGCACACCGGTGAACCGTTACAAAACAGAGCGTCCTATCCCTATCCTGCTGCTAGCTCCAAATTGGAGTCACTCCAATGACCCTCTCCCTATGCCCATTTCGTAACAAATTGATTCCATCGTGGTCGTGAAAGCTCATGACGCTTCAAAGAATACGTGTCTTTAAGGCGCTTTCTTCCAACTCATCCTTGCGAATGACAATCATTGCCGGATAGCGGATGGAACAGAGTGGTGATCGTGAATCGCCCGATGCATTTTACCCTGTCCATTGCCCTCTGTTCGCACCATCCGCAGGGTCTCGGGCACAAGTTCGTTCGTTGATAAACGAAAATTACAACTTTTCCCGCCATTCCCGCAGGAACTAAGGCACGAAGATACGGAACACACCGAGTGCACGGAAATGTAACGTTGCCTTCATCGATGGAGCGCTTTGACGTTCGCACTCCAAGATTTCTCCTCGGCGCTCCCGCTTTGTACGGGGCATTGCTTCGATCTAATCTGAAAATGATGAGGTTCACGAGTTGGATTGCACACTCACTGGCCGGCTCTTGCTCAATTGACCGGCGTGAAGCACCGAGATTCCCATACATCATGCAGCATCAGTGCCCCGTTGGATTAACGGGTTCGGTACATCTTCTCATGCGGCTTGAGATTGGCTTTGGAGGTTGCTCCGGGTGCGATCCCTAGAACCCCACGGCGAACTGGGTTTTTGTTTTGTCTATTTTACTGCAAGAACGACCGTACTAGTGGCCGTTGCATCACGACACCGAGCGCCGGGACACTGCAGTCAATTGCCGAGAGTGAACGAAAACAAAAATAACGAACCAACGACAAAGTGCCCACGGGACAGTGACCTCTTACCTGGTTCGGTAGCGCGGTAGTGATCGGTGTGGACGCGAGCAGGGCAGCTTCCTTCATCGGGCTACATCGATTACATTCTGATGATATGATGATGTTCCGGCTGGACCGGGTGAGGACCCCGACTAATGGAAGGCTGCTAGAACGTTGTGTTAGAATCGGTCGGGTGCATCTTGTAGCTTGCAGCGCGAACCGAAACGAAACGGCATTGTTGTTGTGTAACCGTCCAACGCAGTCCAGGTAGCACTGGAATTACAGGCTGCCGTGGAACGAGCGATCGTGGAAGCGATAGGGTGAATGGCAACGGAAGATATGATGCAATAAGTGTAATCATAACTACTCACTCACTCTCGACGGCCTTACGGGCTTTGTGCACAGCCCGGCTATAGGCGTATTTAGATGTAGAAACAAGAACGGTAGAATCTTAACAGGAAGACGCAAGCGCACACTCCGGGACTGGATGGGGAGAAGAGAGACATGGAGAGAGAAAAAAAGATATAAACTTTTTTATCGATAGCAACAAGAATCGAGAGGCGGAAAATTACCGCCGGAAGGGACACTGAACTTGAAGTGCTTACGCCGTACTCCCTTAACAGTACTTCATGGTTGCGAATAAGACAGGCAACACGTACAGTCAACTAAAACAGAACCGACTGTGTCATTTTATCAAAACAAAAACAACACACTAATATGTCAAGTTTGAAGTTTGGCAAAACCCGGCGATTAGGATGCTCAATTTAAAGCATATCAATTCCGCTTCTAATCTCACTACAGACAACAGCTTCCAGTGGAATTAGGGTTGGACATCTCACACGCTCAAAAGTTCATTGCACTGCTGCGGTTTTTGTTACAGTTTCTTTTATGCGTCGAACTTTTTTAGTTGAGCCAGAACCGCATTCCTTATGTTAATCAACCAAAAGAACCGTTCGTGTAAATCAACCGAAACGGTGCAAGAAAGCGTACGGTAATCGAACGAGTTTCAATGACATACGATGCCGTAATTCTGATTCTGACTAATTCATGCGCAACATGGAGATCACCTCACAGATGATGATAATGATGATTACGATGAAAAACACGATAGTAGCAACGATGTGTGCAATGATGCTATTGTTAGTATGAATGCGAGCAGCATAACGAATTGTCTGCAGGTTCGTATACGAAAAGTGGGGAAAAGTAAAAAAAAAAAACATGAAATGATGAGAGCAACTACAAAATCTCCGAAATCAGATACCGGCAAAGATGAATGTTTACGACACCGTGGGCGAAAGCGAGAAGGCTAAACACTGAAAAGCCCGAGTCACCAGTCCCGAAAGCAATGGCAATAAATAACGAAACAATAGGTCCAGTGGAAAAGAGTGCAAAGGAGAAGAAAATACACAGAACAATCTGTAACGGGATTGTGTAAAATGGTTGACTTTTCATTTCTCGACCCCAAAACTCCCGTTTCATAGAAATCGTGAACTTTGCCGTCTTTTCAACGATCAGCTTTAACATTTGAGCGGAAGGCATGAAATATGTATAGTACTTGAAGGCTGGGCATGCTTGGTTGACAGTTTGCTACAGCTCGGCCCGTTCTGTAGCCAGACAAACCAGACAGCATCCATCGGTATTACCGGGTAAAAGATTGATAAGCATCAAGGTTGCCACGGATGCCATTCAGCGGCGGGTTGTCCGTTGGAAAAGTCCAGCATCCGAGATTGGTGTTTTGTGCAACAGGAACGTAAGAACGTTATCTGAATTCGAGCACACAGTTCTCTATAAGCAAGATTGATCCCTTCAAATCCGTTCGAGCCAGCGCTTGAGCCAGAAACAGCTAACGCCAGCGTGAAAAAATCCAACGCCAAGGACGGTAAATTAATCTGTCATCTTTTTGTCCTCCGCTAGTTTCGACTACTGTTAGACTGCTACCTCGCGAGACACTAATTCTACGAACAAGAAGCCAGAATCACTTTTTCTAACCACCGACGATCGATGGTTCTTTTCAATTCCCTA
>KZ063697.1:19302-42494 GCA_002091835.1 Anopheles maculatus
CCCTACACTGACAGCGGGTGGGTATAGAATTTTTATGACGTCTCCCCGGTGAGCCGCCCATGGCTAGAATATAACTCTATAAGGCGTGCAGCACTGCCAGAAACATGACATCGATCCCGATTAACGCGGCTTGCTCGTTTCGTCGTTTTGGTCGACGTCCACAATGGTCCTCAACATTCCATGGTGGGGACACTGGGGAAGTCGGATAGAGAACTGTCACACCGAAACACTGGAATGGTGCGTCGCAAGTACCTTTTGATAGAGCTGTCTACACACTGCGGCTAATGATAATGGCTTAGTGGACGGCAGACCCGTACCTGTGCGCGAAATCCGACGAGAGTAGAATTAATGAAGAGGTAAAGACAAAACTCCCTACAGACAACGTGACACTCCGTATGTTGGCAGCTTCATCGCACGTCCTTGGCTATCAATTATCTGGAACGTAAGCTGCTCGGTTCTGTCCACACGGGTACATCTGTTCGAATGGTGCGTGCGTCGAACGGACTGTTCGTCTCACAGGAATCAATTATCGGCTCGATCTCGTCGAAGCTGCTGCCGATGGTTGAGTGCCGCAGATTTTGTTGGATCTGCCAACATGGATCTTCCTTGTTTGTTGTGCATTATTTCTGTCCGCTCAGTTATGAAACGATTTGCAGCTGAAGCCTTCTCTTAAGCCGACGATTGACTAGACAGTCAACAGATCAGTCTGGACTTTGACTTCCTGATCAAACAGCTTCGGTGGTGCTTTTGCAGCTATCATGGTGCACACCTTCTGGCAAGAGCAAACACAACCGCCATCGTTCAGAACGCCCACTCTCACACCGGGATATAGAAGTATGAAGGTCACCGTCACCGTACATTCGAAGTCAATCGACCGTGAATCATTGCCGCACTTATCACCCACTCAGTTGCCGGATCATTAGCGCACGCCTTACGCCTTACCTTTGCCCGCTTTACCGATGATCTGTCCCGGCCGTGGGTCAAGCAAACAAATACGCTCGACGTTGCTGGCACTAGGCACCGAAAGGGATACCTTTTCACACCTCGTTCAGTACTACCTCATGTGATACGCACCGATGCTAAAGTAGCTCACGATCCCTGTGCGAAGACTGAAGAAATATGATCCAATTTTAGGACCCGTGAAATGGGATGTGATTTATTTTATTCATTTCCTTCGGCTACCATCCTGTGGTGCGCACACCATCAGACAGTAGCATGTACCGCTCGCAACAGGTACTTCACCTAGTAGCACCACGCAGCGGTCAGCGAAGCCCAACCGTATGTGCCCAGAAATGTGATCCTCGCACCAGGACGGTTCGTAAAACTGGCATCACTTGGGCATACTTGTAGAGATCGCTTGTAAAGTCTGGAACCGAGGTCTAGCAGACGTAATGTTTAGCTTCAAAAAGGATAAGCAAACAGAAGGCGAAGGAATGCACACAACATCTTTTCTTTGGCCTTGGATCTCGGTCCATTCCCCTTGGGTTTGTGCTTGCAGGAAAAAGGTGATGGTGTCAAACGATCGATTATTTATCACCAACCGGTTTTGACTTTAGGATGTGAGGTGAATTGCAATTCACCGGTATTCGTTATTCGGTTTACAACGGTGATTTATGTATGATTTATGAGGTACGCCTTTCGAAACACAGCAGAATATTGAATGATCTATGAAAAGACGTTAACATACTACCAGAATTTGGAAACATTCTCGCGGCATTAAACACTTTTATGACCATTGCCGGGATCTTCGCCGAACGCTTATATACAGCAGAGCGAAACGCGCCTTTTAACGACTGTCAGGTGTATCGCTTATTTCGATCATTCATTGACCGTGGGGCATAAATCACTCAATGCAAAGTGGAAAGAGCCTCAAATATAACGTATAAAACTATTCATTTCAGCAACAAGCCACTATAAAATGGCCACTTATCGATCGTAAGCAGCTCATCGTAAGGAGGCGAAGTTATCCACCTAGGTCTGGTAGCCAAAAACGTTTTTTTACGTTCTGCTCCAAGCCTGACCAGAACAAAAAACCTTAAGCTCATTATACGATCGTAACAAATTAGATCCCTTGCTTTAAATTACGGACACAGACAGAGCGTATTAAGCGAACCCAATTGCTGTGCGCAAAGTGTAATCCCACCCGCGACTGGTAGGATCACCCAGAATAGCCACCTCGGCGGTTCGTAATTTGTGAAACCACAAACGTTCAATGAATTCATTTTTTTTTTAATAAAAAATTAAATGAATTGACAATTAATTGCCACCGACGAGCCGGAGATATCACACGATTTCACCTTGCAATTCAGATCTACAGGTTCGAATCGAGAGGATCGACCTACCATCAAAGCCCTATTTGCAGCGAACCTACAGCATGCGATTTGTTCGTCCTCAGCACAATGCCGACGCCTTCTGCTGATGAAGAAGCAGTCAGAGAAACTCGATACAGAACACCATCGGCTAAGGCTTGTACAAAAGCTTACACAAAATCTTACTCCATGCACATCACACACCGAGAAGTCCGCTTCAATGCAATGCGAACCCGGGAGCGTGGTAGGATAGTTCAAGTTTTTATTGCAATTTTATTTCTGTCACGAGTATGTAAGACAGCGAACATTGCCATCGCCGACCATCGTCAGTGATCGAGACCTCCCCGACTTACAGAGCTCTAAAGACATTGGATGGAGCGTTTGATGTGCTGACTTCTTCACAGTTTTTTTTTTAATGTGTCGTTCGATCCTCAATTTCTGTTGCCTTCTTCTTTCCGCGCGTGAAAGGTATGTCTGTCAAACAGATTACCATAAAATGAGGAAAAGGGGGTAACCTATCGTTTGCTGGAAGATTTCATTAGAATTCTTGATCGTGTAGATGGGTTCTACGACTTGTTTCGGCTCCTTCCAGTTACTCCCTACTGTGCAGCACGCTCCGGGGTTAGTGATCTTACTGCTTCTAATCAACTGTCTGGAGCCATTTATCGTCTTGGGTACGCGATTCTTAAATGGAATTTAGATGAAATTTACGATCTCCGGATAGTGGAAATAAAATGAAGCCGTTTTATGCGCGATAACAAAGCAAAGTGCCGCGTAGTGTGGTTAGTGCTAAATACGAAAAAAAATGCTCGGGAATTATTCATTATGCCTAATTGATATGAGCACGGGCACGGGTACGACACCAAGAGTTCAATCACATCCGTGACCGATACGATTCCATCACAGCACATATCCCACACACATACAACGTCAATGTTGTACCACCGCAAAAGGCAAAACACGTTACTAGGGTCATAACGATACAAACACTGGCCCACCGTTTCAACATCAATCTGAACCTGACTTTGAAAGGAACCAGAAGCACATTCCTGTAGAACAACCTGCCAAAGAATACCATTTCTGGTGTGGCCAATGACAATACTACCGAGCAACGCATCACTCGTTGAATGATAATATACAAATGCGAGAAAAACAACACAAAAAAAGGTTATTTATGAAAGCGGACCCGGTAAGTTGCGGCTCATGTTGTGCGGCTTGTATCCCTATATGTGAATGTTGAGTAAAGCGTTCATCGGCGTGTGTTATTAACATGTGGCATAAAATTGTAAGCATACCTGCTGTTGAAAATGTGCACACAGTCGCAGCTGGTATTTTTATGTAGTGACAAACAGGAAATATTCGCGCCCATCGCGTGCTGTCTGTCGATGGATGCGTCCAGCTGCATACAGGCGTTATTTATGTGTATCAAATACATCGAAATAATTCAATCGCTCAACATCGTTTTCATCGCATTCTTTCACAATTAAAATTCTTCCATTATGGATTATTGTCCATGTGCGACAATGATTTTAATTCCCGATCGATGCATTCCGATCGCGGATGGTGGCGACTGCAGCATCTTAAGGCAAACTGTCATACCCGCGGAAAATACAACTGACCGTACAGCCGTGCTTGCCCATTTACAACTTCTACATGCACAACCAGTCTGAACATGTATGAAGCCGATCGATGCTTGTTGATGCTTGTTTTGCATTGCTAGTGCGGTCTGATGGAACGTATCTTATTTATAACACAGGAAATGGGGTAAACTACCTACTGTCAAACAATAAATTAGATATCTTTAACGTTGGGTAATGAACATCCAAGCTTACTTATAGAAAACAACTTTTTTTTTCTCAACTACACTCCGTTTGCACACAGAGGCAAATGAAGAACTCTCCCATTTAGCTTCGGCCTTCATGCTTCTCAAAGAGGATAACTATTTTCTGACCGCCTGTGCTCAGCGCAGTGCACATCGTCATAGAAGGTTCTCAGCTTTTCTGTTAAAAAAAGCGTCTTAAACGAGACTATAGCACTCGCGGCTATCGTTATTTGTGTTATCAGAAAATAAACTCCCCATCTCGCGCAGCAAGCGAAACGATTCCTCCTCACCAAAGTTGCACCATTTCTCACGCCCAGGCGAATCCGGTCTTCGTATGTAAGCTTGCAAAAAAAAAAGACCACATTTAATGAATTATGGCCCTTTTTATCAACGCCTACGAGAGGAGCGACGCAAGCTTAAACACCGGCGCGGTGAAATGGAGTACGTTAATTGTGTGACCATGTGGTATTACGCTTTTCTATAGCCTTGCCCCACACCGTTCGCCACATTCGTTCATTTTCTCAACACTCCGCAATGCAGTGCCGCGGCTTTGGCGTGTAGCAAAATTTATGGACAAACCTTTGGACGAAAACGGCAAAAATGACACAGGTCTTTTAATGAACCACCTTTCTTCGGTTCGGTCGCTCCGGTTGGTTTGGTAGAGTCGGGATTTCTCGGTTTGCCGAACGTCTCCCGCGTCTACAGGTAGTGTACCCAAATCCTGCTCATATGTGCTTGACTCGATTGAACTGAAACGGATGCTGTTCGCGTGTGTTTGTGTATGTCGGAGTTCTCGCTTGGTTCTAGTCCCATGCACCAATCGTCTACCGTTTGATTCGATTTATCCATTTCGGTCCACACAGAGGACTTTGGTGTGCGCCACGCCACCAGCGAGGCGTAATAAATTGTGCTGGAAATTTACACGATTCGATCGGTTTTGGTTGAGAACGAATTTTACACGCTTAATTTAATTCCATCACCGGACCACCGTCACTAGATGAACGGGAAGAGCGAACCTAGCACCCGACTCGTGGGTTGGCCTTAGTCATTGAGAGCATTCCTTAGATAGGCCATTGTACTGACTCTTCACCTGACTGGGCGATGGAATAACGAGAGTTCTCATTTTCCCATACCGATCCCGAACGTTTCTTGACTTCCAATAAATCTTCCACTAAATGTTTACTTCGTTCGGTTATAGATGATGCGTTGTCCAACCAATTGATGTGCTCCGATACTGGAACCAACGCCCATCCCATGGCGGCTCCCCTAATTGAATGCAGCATTCCGATTATTGGCAATGTTGAATACCCTTTTACTCGAGGACATGCATTCCTAAGGATCGATCGCTAGTCGGGTGTAATTAAGGGCAACACTCATAAATCATGTCTCCTGTCCTTTCTGCATTTATTCACACCGTGAGTTTAACGTCCCGGCTCCAGCTGGTACGCTTATCCTCGTGCGTGTGCGACCTGTTTGGATTGTATGCTAATAGGATTTTTATTCTGCTCCCTGCTCCATTATCTTATCAAATAGAGCCGCGTGTAAGAATGTGTGCGTATCGGCGACTCAGCGAATGGGCGATCCTTGGCGTAGTTTGCCTAGTGCGATCGTGTGAATACGCACAGGCGGCTAGGCTTTTGATACTGCGTCAAACGCAACGATGCTTTAAGACGATCGTTTGTGTGGCGTTAAGATTCTCTGAGCGATTCCATCGATCGCCGAAGAAGGATCGCTTCAGATTCCATCGAGATTATATGCTTGCTGCACACGGGACCATGCCAGTCACAGTCATAAATCAGTGATCGATTTCTGTGCTAACAAGCGGAGGGAATTCATTGTTTCTGCAATCATAAATATTGATAGTCCACTGTGCGGGCCCCGTACGTACAGCGCCGTTCTAGGTGAACCTAGCGCCCTTGCTCGGAAAGGTGCAGCAGATAAAGCAGTGCCGGATGCTGGGCAGCACGTTTGCACGCTTGCCGATGTTCTGTTTCTTAGCAGGGTCTAGCGAGACGCTACACGTGAGGCAAATTTGTATTTTACATACATCATTACGATCGTACTATTACGATCTCGTCATCCACGTTTTTTTATCGTTCGCTGTTACACCTTCGAACGGCATCTGCCCGGAGAGGCGAAAAGGTGAACGAACGGTGTGCAGACTTCATTCCCGACGGCAGTGCATTCCGGTGTGAGAAAGTGCATAATACACTTTGATCAGGAACGTTACGGTCAAAAGCCGTAAATATGTAAAGCAGATGCACTTTTACAACTCTACACGGAGCACAAGGTTCAATACTGTGACGGCGACGGATGTTAGATTGCACCGTCCGGCTCAAGAAAAGAGCATGAAGTAAATCAGCGTTTGTCAAGTTGGTGGGTTTTCTTTTGTACCGTAACCTCTTCAAGCGTTTAAGATAAAACGAGCAACTCATCGACTATATGCTCCGTACCAGAACACATCGAAAGCCATCAGATCCGAACAATATCCAAACACGCAGCTAGTCGCGCATGCTGATTGTTTTGCAATTATCCGTTGCGAAAAGACACCCATGTGTGTGGTCAAACATTTGGTAACAGTTGCCCCCTGGAAGCGAATTGCAGGTGCCATATCAGGAGCAGTCACAACAGCGGCACCAGTAGCTTGCGACACACGTTAACGGTTTCGTTGCGCACCGGACAATGCATCAACCGGCGCGCATCTCATGGCCGTGCTCTGGCACGGATCTGTCAAGCAGTGGAAAGGTTGCGTAAGATACCACACTTGCCGTTGCTTTTGGCACCCCGAAGTGCTATTATTATGCAAAATTGAACCGATTTCTAGTGTACGATAGTGCAGTCGACGCATCTTGCATGTGGCTAGACGGCCGAGCGAGATGAATGGGTAACGGAACGTGCAAAGCAACACCGGTAGGAACAAAGGTCTTGCAACGCGACTGCTGTGGCACACTGGTGCCAAGCGTGAAAAGCCTGTGCATCTTAGAGCTCTTGCTCCTGCTGAGCTCATTTGTGCTGCAGAATAGCAACCGGGAAGGATGATCGTCACTAGCTATCACCACCGCTTTGTGACCTCTCGAACGAGGCGAAACAAGTCTGATGATCAGGCCAACGCAAAACAACCACAACGAGGGTGTATGTACTCCGGATGGCGTAGAAAAGTTGCCTGGAAGGAATGATGCGACAACGGTGGCCAGGATCGTGCTGGCTTTTCTTCAGCCCGGCCTGCTGCCAGTAATGGGTTAGTCACGCATGCCACTTTACACCTAAGCGTCTTGCATCCGGAAGAGAAAAATAATCACCGAGCCTTTCTCATATATATCCAAAGTGCTAGCTTTGGTACGTTACGATCGCCTCCACACAGCGTAAACGTTCGCGGTTCATGAATGACAACAAATGTTGGAATAACTGTAAAACTGTTGCTCTCAAAACCATCGCACATACAGAGGCCACCGATAACACAAACAAATGCTCTCGATGGTTTCAAGCTTTATGACACAATTTGCCAATGATTGTGCGTTAAAACACCTCGTATACACTTTGACTAATTCATGTTTTGTATTTTGTTTTTCTTTGCAGCAAAAATGAAAATATTTTTGCCTCTAGTGGTGTGGATAATTCTGCTATTTCGAACGGTAAGTTAAATTTGATTGCATTTTTGTATAGCCTTCATTGATTTATTTTCACAGCACTCGAGGATTAAACCCATTTCTACTTTAAGGAGGGAATAGTCCGTTTTTTTATCTTCTCCATACAAAGTAGGTTGTGTAAAATTTGTGACTGCATTAAACTGTTTGTAAAGTTTTTCCGGTCGATATAAAGCTATAAGTGCCCGCCTTGTACAATTCCCACAAAACCGAATCCATCGCACCCACCCAAAAGTTTCCCGCTCCAACACGATTCGCACCACACTTATATTGTGCATGCAACCATCGCCCACCGTGCGTATCACTTACCGAACGGACATTTCGCTTCGTTTGCGTTAAGTTTCTCGTAGTTTGGTTTTTCTTTATAACTTTATTTTTCTCTCTCTTGGTAGCTTCTTTACATTGCGTGAGAAAACGAAAAGGGCAGGCCACACGTTTTCGTAATTAGCGCCCTGTTCCCTGGCGATGGTTCTGAGATTCTGGAGCCGGTGCCTTAACAAGGTGCAGTCCGTGGACTACGAAAATGTAGCGCGTGTATGTGCATTGCTGTGCATATGCTAAATTGGAATTTTAGTGTACGACGTATGTGTAGAAAGAGGAATTGCGTTGAACGCTCTCGATCATTACAGAGCTGGTATGCAGGCCTGTTGCGGCCAAAACAAATCGCCAATGACATGCGCTATGTGCGCAATATAATTGCTAGAAATTTTATAACTATATGTGGCAAAGCCACGGCAAACGAAAAATTCCATAGTTCATACCAATCGTTAAATTTATCTCAAACCAATGCTCGTTTGATTTACCTATTTATTAATACGTGAACATTGGTAAGCAAAGATGATTGTAATGGTAATTGCTAATATCGAAACGCGACCCCATGCTCACCATTATAGACACAGAATTCAAAGATGTAGCTTCTCATTTTAAATTAACGATCGTAACAGCGCCACAGAAACATTCTTACGACTGTAACTACGCGCGTCTCGTCGTTTCCTGCGGTGTGGAACATCCTGTAGAAAACAAACAGAATCCCAACAAGCCCCTTGTAACAAACTGTGGTCATAGGAAGGGAGTTTACATTTTTCATACATCTAGGTTCAGCTGAAAGCGATTACTATCGCTTCCTTCGCACTTCTGGGTTAAGCGAATCGTTTTAGCAACAACGGCATCTCGATCACCAGTTCATCCTACTCGATGGTCAAACAGTTATCGTGCCGCACCAATATTGCGGCAAATTTATACCCAATGAACACGGACAGCCAAAGGAACCTTTCGAAACCGGGCGTTGGTGTCAGGAAATTGAAAGAAGTTCAATTCAAGGCCGGTCGTTACGGTTGATGTAGTTGGAAGGAACTCCACTACGCACCCTAACCTCAGGATGAAAAATGCTACATATTTTTTTCCGCTTTTTTCACCGTGTCTGCTGCGTGATTTAAAACAACTGAACGATACATGGATTTAAATGGGTTCGCTAAAGTAGGAGGCAACTGCAATAATGGTGCTGGTGCTTTATATGATAAAAAAAACGCATATTAACACTGTAAATTGAGTATGTAATGGTTGCACTCCAGATACAGATGTACATCAAATCAACAAAAATTTTCATTTACATTCACCTTCAACCTTTGGCTAACTCCATTGGAAACATGCTAAACACGAATGTGGTCCTGCATCCACAGTTTATTCGTTCGATCGACGGCGAGTGGGGCGATTTGTGCTAATAGAACAGAATAACATGGTGCCCGTTCCACTTTGTGAAAAAGAATTTCCCAATCATTCAACATATCATTCCTCGGCCATCCGCAAAAGGTGCAAACCGCTGGAGGCACATGTTGTACATACGTCTCCAGAAACTGTGTCATTAACTTAACGATCGTTCAATCCTGAGGGTACGATCTGGTCTCTTCTCCGTTCTGCAACCAGCATTGAATCATTAGCCGATACGTTCCGGTTTGCAGCGCGTACCCTCGGCTCGGCCCTAAACGGTGAGACAGGGCCAGTGAGCCCTGCTACTAGCACGGCTACCACTACTACTATTGCTACCGGTAACACTTCTCCCCGCGTTACCGTGGGACAACCAACCAGATCCGTTTGATTGATCAAAGGACGCTCATGCAATGCGATTTCCTGATCTGCCGTAGTAGTGAGCTTGGGCCCATGTTTAGGGATTACGGTACAGAACCAGTACGCCGGCAAGCGCGCACTAGCACGCCATCCCATCGTGCTGTGCCGTGGGACAAGTGACGGGAGAAAGAATAACTGTTCTTTTCTCTCGACGACTTCCAAACGGACCGTCACTTTGCTGTGGCTACGTAAGAGTGTTACGCCGCCGCTACCTCGCTTACCCGAATGGAAGGGCGCTACCACTGTCGCGTTTTTATCTAACGTCGGTAAAAACCCCAACCCATGGTGTGCCCTTCATTCTGGAAGATGCACGGTACGCTGTACTGGTTTTTGTGCGGAATTCCCATCGAGGTGAAATTATGTAGGCCGCTACCATTCGGCACTCTACCCGCCGTGGATGGTAAAAGCCAAATGTCATAGTGGTGCTGCAGCGCTGCTGCCAGTCGGCGGCCGACGGCAAAACCTATTTACTAAACAATCTTACCGGTGTGTGCATCGTTGAACCCACGGAGCCTGCGAGCGGTGCATTGCCGGGGTCGGCATTTGTTAGACGGTTTTCCTTTTCGGAAGCGGCCGACTGCATCGTACGAAGTGGGTTTTTGTTTTTCACATTGCGATTTCAAAACCGGTCAACAAACACATACATTTCGAAGAAAGCAGAAAAACCGGTTCAAGCCGTGCAAACAATCTGCTAATCCGAAACACTCCTGTACGGCACTCATGGAACAGCAATCGGTACGGCTACACGTTGTGCATCGCTCTCTACGGTACACACACACATCATGTGCGAATGCTGTCGCGTACACTTTTCCTAGGCCCGCGCGAACTGGGTCAGGAACTATTGGAAAATGAGTGGAAGACGAATGGAAAAACACCAGGCCCTAAAAGGCCACCGCACAAGCCACCGAAACAATGGTGGCTGTAGATAGATTTAATTAATGACAGCAGCGGAAATGAGCGCTCTCAAACTGTCATCGGTGACCCGGTTGACTGTGGTTCACCGATCGGTCGTCGGTTAGTTTGTTGTGATCAGTTACTTAGTAAAGACGCGCAAATTTATACTCAAAAGCGATCGAGACATTTGCCAATTACAGCATACTTACTCGACAGCATTCGATCATGATTAATCCCTTCTAACCTTTCTTACCAGCGCTACTAGTACTGCGATTCGTACAAGTATCGATGGGAGTATTCCCCCATTCTTCTGATATGCTTATTAAATTAAATCCTTCCCAACGACAGTGCCCTCCATTCGGAAGGTTGCTAGAAAGGCCCGACATAATCCTATAATCAGAACATTATCGACAGCAATTTAAAACAGTGACTGGTCCAAGGACAGCAATACTTTGGTGCAACGTTGAAGTATTGCTGAAGATAGCACCAACAACACCTATTCAAAACTCATTAAATTTGGACGATCAGTTCTTCTACGATAGTCTCCGATGCTAAAGCATCGACGCTGCTCTCCGAACGACGCCTCGCACATAGTTTCAGGTTGTTCTCGTAAGTTCACTCAAGATTCTGGGTGCCAATTTAGCACGTAATGGAGACACGGTGGTTCTGACAGCGCCGCCACCGGTTTTCGACGGCTAGCGTCGAAGGCGTTACCAACCTTCTCCTCTGCTATCGCGTTGTTCGCACGAAACCCTTTCCTTGCGTCTATCGGGATTCCTTTATTTTCGTTTATCCGCTTTCCACAATCCTATCGGCTACGCAGCCGTACAGCCCTACTGTTGGCAAAGGGTATAAAGCTGGCAGCCATGCTTCTAATGATTAGCTAATAACTATTTCTCTCGGTTAATGTCCGCAACTAGAATAAACAAAAATGTAAAAAAAAGGATTGCTCGATTGTCCGAGCGGTCTCTGGAAGTGTCTGCCAACAGAGGCAGAAATTAAACGCGCAAGAAATCAAGACTGCGCGAAGTAGGCGGCTCGGTCTGTGGGACGTTGAACTTTGAAGAAGTCCGCATGGAGAGAATATTGACCGCATCGAGCGCTAGCCTTACGGGCCTCGCCCAGCCTCCCGGCAGCCCGTCTTCCTTCCATCCTCATCCTCGTCCAACCCTTAGCGCGGATGATGAACTTTTTTTCTGTTGTAATTTTCAATTTCCTACGCGCATCACTCCCTCACAGTGGACCGTTGCCGTACACATCAAACGTGATCAAAAACTGGTGGCTCCCAACAGCCGGAGCAGCAGAATTTCGGTTGTTGTTTTTCTGCCTACCTTCCGACACACATTATTTGCTCGCGTACATATGCTATGCATATGCAACAAAACGCCAAATGGAAAATTGAATAATTTCAGGTGTTAATTGATATTTGTTAGGGGTGGAGCTGTGCGCCGAGCGCCGTTCGAGTGATTGGATTTTCGACGCTTCGCATTCACATTTGCCGACTGTTGTTTGCAATCAATCGGATCACCGGAATGTGGCGCGGGGGTCCCCTGCGTGGAGTGGAGTGGAGCATTTTCGATCGTTCGACGCACAGACCCGGCCCCTGTCGAAGTGGTGAATTGCAGACTCACATAGACCCACATTCTATCGATGTTATCGGTCCACAAAACGCTTTTAAGTGATATTTATTTTTATTTTGCACCGATTCACGCACACTAATTATAATAATCGCTTGGAGATGGTACCGTTGTTCCGACGGGTAAAGGCAGTAATTAGGCATCTTTGATAACGAGAAGCGTTTGGAGATGATGGAATAAAATCATGTCAAATGACCGAGATATATTTTAAACAAATTTAACATTTGTTGATCTCATATGCCGTCTGGTATAGAATTTAAAAAACTACACTAAAATTTAAATCATCACATTTGATGTCTCATTTTACCCGGAAACAATATCTGAGATATTCAAAACATCAAACCTGTTTCCTGTTTCTAGCTACGAGAACCATGAGACTCTATACTGAACTTCGATGGCTTCGTAGCAGCTGACCTTCCTGAAGGCATGGAATAATATTTAGCCACAGCATCCACTTACCATTTTGCATTTGCACACAAGACTCACACGTTACAGCATTGCAACGGCTTCACTTTCCTTTTTGCATCATTATGATTCACTTTCACTTCTGCACGCTCATCAGGGTGGGGTCGTTTACAATACTCAAAGCGTCCGCACAGCGTCCCCAGAAATTCATTTCCCTAATCTGGCCAAGCATTTTTTTTTCATGGAATTAACCGGTTTTCGGTATTGAATGCATTCGATTTAAATGCATTTTGTGTTTAATAAACTCATACAACAATCACAGCGCCCTTGCACAGTACAGAACAATTAACAAAACTGTCGAGTCGTTAAGTGGTTTAATTGAATAATTGACATAGGTGCAGAGCTTCGGCGGGACGCCTTCTATCCTTGCCGGTTGCTGATTAAAGGCCGTTGCTTGGTGCGGTATCTTCCATAGGTCCGTGATTTAAACAATCTCTCAACCGCGAGAGTTGAAAAGCCCGCTTGCCTGGGGTTTTCAACAAAATCGTCTGCGGATAATGGAAGAATTCCTTTATTTGCCTGCCGACATAGCTTACGCAAATATTTGCCGTAATGATGCACAGCCAGCATCCTAACCTTGAATACATCCCCACATGAAAGCGTTTTTGTTTTTTTTTTTTTGTTTGCAATTACTGTTTCGCCTTTACGTTGGAGCAAGATTATTGCACTCCCCGTAGGGTATCTTCCTTACTTGTCGCTTGTATACATATAAAAGAGTCCGTGTACGGGAATCTAAATCAAGGTAATGGTGGTATCTCGATAGCTACCTCTGGAGGTGAACTGAATTCCTTTCTGTTGGCCGATTTAATGATCAGATTCGTCTCCCGCAGTCAACCGTACGGTCTTCATTTGAAAATTCCTCTCCGACGCTTCTGCTAAGTTAAACAGTAACCTGTTTTCATTGCCAAATGGACTACATTACTAAAAATCATCCACTTCCAATTATTGCTTGCGATACAAACAGACCAGTTTGGGTTTGTCTTCAAAACAAGCTCATAACATCATAACTTGCGGAGCCTACAATTGGTCACCCTTTCAGCCCCGCTGTACGACACGTTAATTTGCGCTAATGTACCTTCCTTTATTCTTCAATTTTCTTCTTCATATACTCATGTGCTGTGCAGATGCGCGACACACTAATCTTACCAGCCAGGTGACCATTTCAAACCTAATTAAATTAATGGACCACACTCAATGGTCATTGTTTTCAGCCGTCTTACCTTCGGCAGAAGATGTTCACCGCACACCCCTTTACGGCAGGTCGGTAGTAGGTACTCACATAGACCCACATTCTATCGATGTTATCGGTCCACAAAACGCTTTTAAGTGATATTTATTTTTATTTTGCACCGATTCACGCACACTAATTATAATAATCGCTTGGAGATGGTACCGTTGTTCCGACGGGTAAAGGCAGTAATTAGGCATCTTTGATAACGAGAAGCGTTTGGAGATGATGGAATAAAATCATGTCAAATGACCGAGATATATTTTAAACAAATTTAACATTTGTTGATCTCATATGCCGTCTGGTATAGAATTTAAAAAACTACACTAAAATTTAAATCATCACATTTGATGTCTCATTTTACCCGGAAACAATATCTGAGATATTCAAAACATCAAACCTGTTTCCTGTTTCTAGCTACGAGAACCATGAGACTCTATACTGAACTTCGATGGCTTCGTAGCAGCTGACCTTCCTGAAGGCATGGAATAATATTTAGCCACAGCATCCACTTACCATTTTGCATTTGCACACAAGACTCACACGTTACAGCATTGCAACGGCTTCACTTTCCTTTTTGCATCATTATGATTCACTTTCACTTCTGCACGCTCATCAGGGTGGGGTCGTTTACAATACTCAAAGCGTCCGCACAGCGTCCCCAGAAATTCATTTCCCTAATCTGGCCAAGCATTTTTTTTTCATGGAATTAACCGGTTTTCGGTATTGAATGCATTCGATTTAAATGCATTTTGTGTTTAATAAACTCATACAACAATCACAGCGCCCTTGCACAGTACAGAACAATTAACAAAACTGTCGAGTCGTTAAGTGGTTTAATTGAATAATTGACATAGGTGCAGAGCTTCGGCGGGACGCCTTCTATCCTTGCCGGTTGCTGATTAAAGGCCGTTGCTTGGTGCGGTATCTTCCATAGGTCCGTGATTTAAACAATCTCTCAACCGCGAGAGTTGAAAAGCCCGCTTGCCTGGGGTTTTCAACAAAATCGTCTGCGGATAATGGAAGAATTCCTTTATTTGCCTGCCGACATAGCTTACGCAAATATTTGCCGTAATGATGCACAGCCAGCATCCTAACCTTGAATACATCCCCACATGAAAGCGTTTTTGTTTTTTTTTTTTTGTTTGCAATTACTGTTTCGCCTTTACGTTGGAGCAAGATTATTGCACTCCCCGTAGGGTATCTTCCTTACTTGTCGCTTGTATACATATAAAAGAGTCCGTGTACGGGAATCTAAATCAAGGTAATGGTGGTATCTCGATAGCTACCTCTGGAGGTGAACTGAATTCCTTTCTGTTGGCCGATTTAATGATCAGATTCGTCTCCCGCAGTCAACCGTACGGTCTTCATTTGAAAATTCCTCTCCGACGCTTCTGCTAAGTTAAACAGTAACCTGTTTTCATTGCCAAATGGACTACATTACTAAAAATCATCCACTTCCAATTATTGCTTGCGATACAAACAGACCAGTTTGGGTTTGTCTTCAAAACAAGCTCATAACATCATAACTTGCGGAGCCTACAATTGGTCACCCTTTCAGCCCCGCTGTACGACACGTTAATTTGCGCTAATGTACCTTCCTTTATTCTTCAATTTTCTTCTTCATATACTCATGTGCTGTGCAGATGCGCGACACACTAATCTTACCAGCCAGGTGACCATTTCAAACCTAATTAAATTAATGGACCACACTCAATGGTCATTGTTTTCAGCCGTCTTACCTTCGGCAGAAGATGTTCACCGCACACCCCTTTACGGCAGGTCGGTAGTAGGTACCGGGTCTAGCAATCCCGGACACGGGGTCTCGAGCCTCCGGGTCTAGGGCGCCATAATCGTAGCCATTTGACATTAATGTACCAACCGTAAGGAGTTCACACCACTCACTGCGTAATGGCAAGAATGTTTGATAACCATCCTATTTGGCGGAGATGTCTTTGAACTCGATCTCCAAACATTTACTTCCCTCCGGGTTCATGACCAGATGAGTTACGTTTCAAGTGGCCTGAAACGTGATGGTCTCCTCGCCAACATACTGTTGTTCGCAAGTTCGCGTTGGTTTCGAGGCGGTTGTTGTTGGACGAACCCCAAAACTCATCCACACTGCTGAAATGGACTGGCTCGGGTCAGATTGGTCGTAAAGATCGGTGGGCCTACCCATGTGTGCACATATTTGCCGGAGAGAAAATTGTTGCCACTACCAAAACCTGTTCCGCTTAACGTTTGCACATACACGATTCTGACGAATTCTGCACTCAAAGGAGAAAATAAATGGCTTACTCTAAAGCATCTTGTTTGGCTGCTCGTTTATCATCATTGTGCCCGGGTTTTGGTCCGTGCTTATGATTTAAAACGATGAGAAATGGTAAACCTGTAAGATTTCACATTTTTGTTATGAAAAGCATTCCATTGCAGGGCGATTTGGAGGCAGGCAGGACAGTGGGAAAGTGCTACCGGAGTAGAATGACCGAAAGAAACCTTCTTTTGCTGGACTGTCAGCCGTCGGACAAAAGTATGCATCAAGCACTGAGCTGCTTAAAATCGGCATGGCGTGAAAAAGAGAAATCAAGTCCCTTTTAAAAATTTGCAATGTTACTATTATTCTTACTCTTTCGTGAGTTTCTTTATTCTAATAAATACCAATTTTAGGGCAATAAATCCTTGTAGCGTCGTAAAATTGATGCTGCTGCTGCAATTTAATAAGCGTCGTCTACTCTGAACCAACATCTTACCGCGCTTGCTCCACACGAATGTTGGTAGAATTATTTTATTACCCGACGATTTGATTTAGAAGCAGCGTTTTATACGATGGAACCGGAATACCATTCGAACGAACAGCGCCTGGCTAACGGTTCTCGAACGATTGTACTTTTGTGTGCGTTTCTTTATTTACAGTATCACTTCAAGCACCTTCAATCGCTTCAGACCGGTGCCGATAGAAATCGGCTAATTACCATGTCGAAAGCGAATCGTAATTAAATGCAATCAATAGCAACACCATCCCGAGTCGAGCTCATCGTGATGTGCGGACCGAAATCAATCAAGTCGCGTGACAATCAGTTTTACACCACGGGGGAATGATTGGTGCGCGGATCGATCGATAGGGTGATAGCATTTTCTACTACCGTTAGAAGGGCTGAACAGCTTGGCGGCTTTGCAGGGTGTTGGAAGTACATCAGTGAATCAGTTTTCCATGCTCTGGCTGCAGCACTGTCCTTTTGCGGTTGAAATTGTCCTACACCAAACAACAAAAAGCACACACATGCATTAATATTGCTAATACACATACTTTGTAGCAGCAAACTGCAAGTGGGGATTAAAATAAATTCTAATCGGAAAAACGGCCAGAACAAGACTGCCCTGTGTATGTAGGTGTTCAGCGGCAATATCGTAATCCAATTTGCCGCCAACGATACATCTCTGTCCGGTGGCGTGCCATGGTGAGCAATGCGAATTGACTCTGCGTGTAATTTATCGATTAATATAGGTCTTCGATTCGCGACCAAAGCCCTTCACCCTCATTGGAAGGTAGTCAGACTAGCAGAATGAAACACACTCGATAAACAACAAAGTTGCTGAAGCGACACCGCCACCATTATAGCTATTATCTTCCACGTCCTCATCATCATCATCATCATCATCATCCTCACCATCTTCTACGTCTCAAGAACTGAATGTCTCATGCCTGACTAGTGAGAAGAAATGTTCTAGGATTAATTTCCCCCACGATTCAGCCCTATTATTTATTCACAATGAAGAATCGGCGCTGGCGCCAAATCGATCGGCGCATGATTTGCTTCCACTTTTTTACTCTTCATCGCTCCATCGTAATGTAGCGTAATGAAGCAATAAATTGCGTACATATCATACACATTACGCGGAATGTCATTTGTCAATCGAATGGTCAATGAATGAATGGGGCCATAAACAGCAATAATAGTTCTACCTCAATGTTGCACAGTTGGTGGTGGATTATCATTTTTCAAGCTTATGGTTCGCGTTTACAGCAACACTGTCAGTGTGTCTGCCCCAAACTAGAAGAAACGCAAGGATCGGAAGCATAACTGAAAGATAATGATAATCTTATCGCTAGCGGTAGCCGTTTAAGATCTGTTCGCAAGGTGTGCATTCTAAAATGTGAAAAATATACAGTTAGCGGTCTGTAAATTAAGCACCTCGTGTGTGAAAAACATGAAGGCAATAGACTTGACTTTCACTGATTCGTTTGTTGGTTAGTTTCGGTCGTTCCTGGCTGTTATTCTAGGCAAGTAATAATGCTCACCTGCGGATGTTCTTCAGCCACTGACTTGTGGTATCATTAGCTTCGCCACCTTTACGAAAAGCAATTCATTCCACACCGAAAACTGAGCACATACCGGCTGCGTAAGATGGTACAGTAAGATATATGACACATGTGAAGACTTCATTTTTAAATACCCATAACAATGCGAATTGACTCTGCGTGTAATTTATCGATTAATATAGGTCTTCGATTCGCGACCAAAGCCCTTCACCCTCATTGGAAGGTAGTCAGACTAGCAGAATGAAACACACTCGATAAACAACAAAGTTGCTGAAGCGACACCGCCACCATTATAGCTATTATCTTCCACGTCCTCATCATCATCATCATCATCATCATCCTCACCATCTTCTACGTCTCAAGAACTGAATGTCTCATGCCTGACTAGTGAGAAGAAATGTTCTAGGATTAATTTCCCCCACGATTCAGCCCTATTATTTATTCACAATGAAGAATCGGCGCTGGCGCCAAATCGATCGGCGCATGATTTGCTTCCACTTTTTTACTCTTCATCGCTCCATCGTAATGTAGCGTAATGAAGCAATAAATTGCGTACATATCATACACATTACGCGGAATGTCATTTGTCAATCGAATGGTCAATGAATGAATGGGGCCATAAACAGCAATAATAGTTCTACCTCAATGTTGCACAGTTGGTGGTGGATTATCATTTTTCAAGCTTATGGTTCGCGTTTACAGCAACACTGTCAGTGTGTCTGCCCCAAACTAGAAGAAACGCAAGGATCGGAAGCATAACTGAAAGATAATGATAATCTTATCGCTGGCGGTAGCCGTTTAAGATCTGTTCGCAAGGTGTGCATTCTAAAATGTGAAAAATATACAGTTAGCGGTCTGGAAATTAAGCACCTCGTGTGTGAAAAACATGTAGGCAATAGGCCTGACTTTCACTGATTCGTTTGTCGGTTGGTTTCGGTCGTTCCTGGCTGTTATTCTAGGCAAGTAATAATGCTCACCTGCGGATGTTCTTGAACCACTGACTTGTGGTATCATTAACTTCGCCACCTTTACGAAAAGCAATTCGTTCCACACCGAAAACTGAGCACATACCGGCTGCGTAAGATGGTACAGTAAGATATATGACACATGTGAAGACTTCATTTTTAAATACCCATAACCCTGCCTGTGTGTATATATCTTTCCAAATGATACCCAACATAAAACATGGCATGAAAGTGTGTTAGAACCCGTTACAACGTTTTCTTTGCGTCCCATTACATTGCAGTAGTGCGATGAACTTAATACGATCGCAGATTGGAACCGTTATTTAAACTCAGCACCATGAACGGATAATGCCAATAGGGTGTGCGTTCTTTGATTGTCCTAATTGTACGGTGTGGACAGGAAATGTTATTATTAGCAATAATTTTAGCACCTCTTTTGTAAAATATTGTAACAAACCATGGGTCGATTCGACATCCCCTAGAACTGATCGAAATGTGGTAGGCTATGCAAGTTATATGATCACGTTTGCGTGATAACTAATCGAATAAGAGTGTAAAGAAAATCGAAGAAGTAAAATCTAATTAACCACTTCTAATTTATGTAATTTTTTGAAATTGTGTGTGTAGTAAACTAACGATAAAAAACTACATGTTTCAATTTGTTCATACATGAGGAAACATACGAAATCAAAGAATAACTAACAAGTTAACGAAAAATATCAATTGTGAGAGATTGTGCAGATGAAATGTACCTCTGTCAACGCCTACTAATGATTAAAAGTTGTTAAATATGCGTAGTATATTGAAGGGAAGTACGACAACACTGAGGGCAGAAAATTAATAAATTGCTATCTAAGTTTAGAAAACTAATTATGAAATGCAACAGATCTTACATCTTTAGTAGTCTTTTCAGTAGGAGAATAATAATCCTTCTTCTTTTTCTTTGGCTCCATGACTTCAAGAGGTCTTGGCCTGCTATTAGTAGCTCGCTTGGCTTGTTTATTAGCCGTAGTTGGAAAATCAATTCTGCGTAAGAGGAGTCTGTTCGCATGGATTTGTTCACTGGGTCTGCCATGTGAAAACCGACGCCGCCATCCCGGCCAAGGTTTCATTTATTACTGCATTTATATATTTATGTAAGTTTCTGTTTTGCTTACAACTAAACAGCAATCTTCAGCAATAGCAAGAATCAGTTATGGTGATGCGTTGTTCATCTCAATTTATTGCCACACTCAAAGGAACACGCCCGTACAACCGTATTGCACACTAATAGCAAAACACATAACTATTTTACCTTTCTAGTAACATGTCGCTATAATCAGGACTTTAGAGTGATTGTAAAAGTGTAATCTAGAAACATGCATATCACATTCAACAGCCGCTGGAATGGTGTGTCGAAGGTACTAACATATTCACCGGCTATGGCTACGTTTATGCGCATGTTTTTAGTACCTTTACTTAAGCATGCACGCTGTTACATCCTCAACATGACACTGGCACCAAGTGTTTCCGACCATAGCCAATTTGTTGTAGCTTTTATAACCGTTCAGCAATAAGTAGTAATGCCCATCGAACATGCCTTTTAGATAACGTGCTACACAAAGCCATTCAGACGCCTCATCTACATTTATTTTAGAAAACAGATATTGGTGCACGTTACCCAGCACAACAAATTCTATTTAACTTATACCTTACACGAAGTACAGAATACGGAAAATGTTGATTATGTTTGCCAATGAAAAGGCACTTGTAAAATTCAAACAGCGAGAATGATGACTTGTGCATATCTAACATAATATTACGTAAATTTATTACAACAGTGGATCACTTTAGAGCCCTTGAGGTGTAACAGACACAGGACTCTCAATATTCGTGTTCCAAATTACGTATAGAACCTTCTTTTCTTACACCTTTAACAATTTGTAAGACATGCTGTATCATTTTTAGCAACCTGGCATAATCGGAAGCCGCCAATATTAACGCCTCTCGGTGCTGATGGTTGTGTCGAATGATGCTGGTAGGCGAGTGTTAAACTTCGCATTTAGCAAAATAGTACCCTATCATCACAAGCATCGAATTCCAATTATTATCCTTCTACCGTCGAGCGTTTCGTCGCTTCCACGCTCACCATTATCAACAAGACGCGAGTAGGAAGCAAAAAATCGTCTAGAAACCGGTAACAACGAATGTGTGCGTATGTATTTTGCTAACAAGTTCGCTCAGAAACGTTAGCTAGAGCCTTGGGAGATAATAGCATAGCATTTTCTAAAGCTGGTGTCATGTTTTTTGCGATGAATCGATTATGATTTTATGACTCCTCAAACACAATTATCGATCGATCGCTCGGTGGATCATTCCGGTCTGGCAAGATCCGTTTATTGTAGCACAAGATATAACTTAATGTACACCTTACATGATCCCAGGCATCCCAGGCCTTATGTTCGCTTGATTGTTTCCTGCCTCTCGACCATTCTACTCTACCTCGATGGTGAAATGACGCATAGATCAATGCACCTTGACATGAAAGGTTACACTCAACAATTGGGAACATTTCCTTAGTGGAGCCGTTCTGAAATTCAGGATTGAACGAAAATGAATCAACAACACGCTGTTACAACTACAGTAGCATGACAGTAATCTAGGAATGATAGGCCTATTTAGATGTCAACTAGAGAAAGCGATCGTTTAAAGCTTTCCTATTTTGGCAGTGAATCAAAATTACAATCGTAGACCCGTTACGGAGCCATAGCCCCTGAGAATGTTCCTGGCCGACTCGACTACCGGGAGACACCTTTGGGCGGTGGGTCTGTACAGTCATTCTTCTCGCAGTGATGAACGAACGATCGATGTGTACAGCGAAGCGAACACATTTTGTACGCGTCATCGTTGTCAGCCCTTTTTCAATGGTTTCAGTATTAGCTGGGTAATTGTTGGAATGTTCTTTACGCACTCTTCGTTTCACAACGACCTGAACCACCCACCGCGTGACTGTGAAACGCATTGGAACACAGGCAAGGTTGCCACCAACACTATTTGTTCACCCGAATTCAGACAATCTTGATGATATTTTTTACCCAAAGGTATTTCTGTTCTTTTCTGCAGTCAGATATTAATTTGTGCTTCTACGGTTGTTCCAAACTGTAATGGAATGTCGGCGTAAATTGAAATTTTGTTCAACGCGCATCTCTGTTCTCCGGTAGCTGAAATACTTAGACTAAAAACTACACAATCATGCACCTGAAGCTTCGTAAAATGACACGATCATTGAGGATCCACGCTAGGCTACCACATGTAGTAAAAAAATTTGGTGAAAAACGTTATATTGTATAATTAGAAAATATTTTACTCATAAATTTTATTGTCTGGTTGCAATAAATAAGAATTTCAAATTTCGACTTTAATCTCTTTTAATATATCTCGTTTAATGTGCTCCTTTTTCCTTTTTTTTGCAGACAAACGCACAACTTTCCGCGTCGCGCAAGAACGTGGGAATATTCGGTTTGAAGCACGAAGTGTTTTTTCTAAACCTTGAAGATGGCTATTTCGGTTGTCAAGTCAACGAATCCACAGACTATCTGCAGCTTTACGAGCTGTCCAAACTTTGTGATGGTACATCGGACTGCTATATGGGCTCCGATGAACTTAGAAATAAGTTAAAGTGTACAAGTAAGTATTACCATCATTTTTTATCAGTCCGGTGGTATAGCATACAGTAGTATCTTCTTCATTTTCATTAATCCTCCCCTTTTCAGATGATTGTGATAAAGATGGCACAGCTTGCTC
>KZ063698.1:8754-42455 GCA_002091835.1 Anopheles maculatus
ATGACGCCACCAACAAGCCCGTTATTTATGGTTTTTTGACCAACGAAAATGTTTTCTACACACCAAGCCCACGAACTTGTACAAATTGACATTTCGAAGTGAAGCGCACATACATCTGTGTGTGTTGAATGAAAAATAAGCAATTCAACGACCTTTCGCATGGGAAACCGTACGATACGAGATGTGTCACGTGAATCCCACACACCCGTTTTCGTTGTTCCATCCACCGGCAGTTTCATTGTGGGCGGGAAAGTAAAAGTTGATCCGAAAAGTTGAACAATCGAAAGAGGTTAAGTCGCGAGTCTAGTCGCCGTCACGAAAGTGGTTCTGCATCCTTACCACCGTCCCAAAATTGTATATTATTATCGCACGGCACAGTACGTGGTGGATGATGAAACCAACGGAACAGGTTCGCTCTGATCGACCGGTTTGTCTAATCGGATCTAGTGAGAGAGTCCGTGATGTTGTGCGCACTGTGGCGTTAGAATAGAATCCATAACAAGGCTGTACCGTTTCAACCACACATAGAACCGGTTCCTTGCGGGAAGCGAACGCGCGAGTACCTGACGCGTCGCATTAGCTTTAATGAGGGTATTACAAAGTTATTGTAGTAGGGAATGAGGAACAACCGCAAAGATTTCCGGCGGTTAGCGAAGGTCAATGCAAAAGTCATGTTCTCTCGAGAGTGGCCCACGTTAAATTCGTACGAGAACGAATCGTTTGGACCTGTCATAATAGAGGTCTTTCAATGTGAAGATCACGTAGACTTATTTATAAATGGGTTTGCAGGAATGTTGAAAGGAATTCAAAACGAATTATATTACAAGAAGTTTATTATATTGCAACAGTAATTACTCATCTGCTAGCATTCATCGTGATTGTGACTGCTTAATTCATTTTTATCGCTCACGTGTACCACATCGTGGATATACCGGGATAAACTGATAAGATACACAATCCGATGGATACAGCTCTAAAAATCTCAGTTCGTCGCCTGCGGGTACTTCTACACGAACAGCGTTTGTTAAATAGTCCCACACAAACCGGTGATCGTACGATAACAGATGTATAACACCTTGCCTGCAGCTTCTCGGGCCGCGATCGTTCGCTGAGGGTGAATATAAGAACACTAACCTCGTCCCTGCCGGCCGAAAAGCAAAGTACAGTTTCTGCCATTGTTATCAACCTCCCAGACCACCATGCGACCTTACATCACACACCCATTTGCGTATGATTTAACGCAATGCCCGATGGCGTCATGTACGATCTCCTTTGAGGCCCCGCAATAGTGATCCTCCTCTGTTGAAGGTGTCAGAATAATAAATAGCAAAGTGCGGGGTGCGTCCCTTCTCATCTTACGTTCCGATCAATCTTATGTCGCTCGGACTCTTGAATTTTTTATACCAAACTCACTGCACTCGATTGCAGTACAAGATGCATATTTTGATAAACCTACACGGAGAGCCCTTGAGAGCTCTTACGCACGAAAATCTTCCCCAGTTGCACAAACAGACAGACAGATTACACGTTGTGAGCGCATGTTTAATGCTGTCAGGGTTGGGTAAATTTCAGGACAAGATCCGTCAAGTGAACCGAACGTCAAGCGGTACATAAAGGGGATTTTTTTTAAATGTTGACCATAAGCAATCTGTTCGGCAGATTGGTGAACTTTGGTGACTCACTCGAGCTCTCTCTATTTGCTAGACAATTAGCCGGTTGTTGCTTGCCGTGTTCCAGTGAGGGTCGCCAGTTCTTCGTCGTGTTATTATGATTTTTTATCTGTGAACCATGATCCGAATCGGCAAGAGGATAGCAAAATAGTACATCAAATTATTTGTTCTTTAATCTATTTGTTTCTTTTAGTTTAGTTGCTATAAAAGCGATAATATATTTCGTTACGTTTCAACCGCATTTATATTGATTCAATTATTGAATTGAAAACATTCATTCTTTCCGTCATCCTTTGTCGGTTTTGTTCGTTATGGATGGATGGGAAAACTCCTAATTACATTACTATTCGCTTAGAATTTATAAAATGCATAAAATGATATATGAAAAAACAAGAAATCCAATGCATTATTCAATGCGCAGCTATGGTTGCATATAAATTGAACTGAATAATAAGGTTTAAACTGCATGTTAGAACAGATAAACAATATAATAAATAAAACATTGATGCAATATAAGCAAACTACCAATAAAAAAGAACCATAATTCAAAAAACTAAATGCGAAAAATTTAACGATCATGATAAATAAGTAAATATAAATACAAGATAATGAAATTCGACAATAATTATATAACAAAATACAAGCCAGTGATGCAGGGGCGGCCTGGTGGTGTATTCGATAACGGCGCCGGTTTTCACACGGCAGGACCGGGGTTCGAATCCCGGCGGACCGCCTCCCCGTACGCAGGAATGACTATTCAGCTACGGGTAAAACTTAGTCACAGAAAGCTAGCAATTCGGTCTAGTAAGCCAAAAAAATGGCCGGCATAACTTAAGAGGTCGTTAAGCCAAGAAAGAAGAAGAAGATATGGCTTGGTTTAGCTTAATTCATTAATTTTAGTGAGTAGCCTTATAGATCTGACCACTTAGTGGTAATTTATTATGTTAGCTTTCTTTCACATTTCTACTACTACCTTCCGATGTATCCGACCGGAAGACGTTTGAATCGGCGAAAATCAGTGAGATGTGTTTGTCGTCCGTCAACATATCGGCAAGGCCATTTACGTACCAAGGCAAACATTGATTTGGTCTCTTCCAAATATCGATTGTCACATTACATACGGATGGCAAATATTGACTGTTTGGTTCATTGGTTTCTCTAAACGATACATAACGGAATACGTCAGTAAAGATGACCTACACTGTCCGTTACTTTTCACGGCGCGGGATTTACCGGCTTTTCTTGGCGGGGTTTTCCATCGGCACCATTTTATCGTTTCAATAATTGACCACAATACACTTATCGTCGTGCCGCATCAGTAGACTCGTTAATATAAGAATGCATAGCGTTGCCAATCATGCAACGATCGTTTCCCATTTGATCGATAGTTGCTCTCTCGGTCTCTCTCTCTCTGTCTCTGTGCGGCATTGACTACGAATGCGTTGGATGGAATGAAGGTTTCCGAGACCCCCGGACATTTCCTGACCGCGACTGTCAGTGACAGTCTTGCGCATAATTACGCGACTAATCAACACCACCAGCGAAACCCAACGAAAAACCTGTTCTCGAACCCACATCCGCTAGTCTGCCGGTGTCTGGATCGTTGGGTTTATGATCGTTCGACGAGGGCCAGTTCCCATTTGTGCGGGTCAGCCAATGGCAGCAGTGTTGGTGGAATATATATTTTTTTGCTTTCGAGCGCTTTGGGTGAAGAAAGTATTTGTCGTTCAAGCTTGAAGTTTGGAACGATAGTGGGTTAGAAATACGATTAATTTTGAAGCTTATTACTATTTTAAATCGATCATTTTTTACTCAAAAGAGTCAAAACGATCCACATCCACTAACCTTACGACTCTTATCTCTACTGTTTTCAGTAATATGGCTTCCGGCAGTCAGGTGGACGCTATTTACACTGATTTCAAGGCAGCCTTTGACAGTATCCATATACATTTGTTGATATTAAAATTATCTAAACTTGGCATTGGAGATCCACTACTTTCTTGGCTGGAATCGTATCTTTACGGTAGAAACTATAGAGTAACTGTGGGGAAATCTCTCTCCGATTCCTTTTGAAGCTATGTCTGGGGTACCTCAAGGTAGTGTACTTAGTCCGCTTCTCTTTTCCTTGTTCATGAATGACTGTGTTAATGTTCTTCCTCCAGACGGCTGCCTCCTCTATGCGGACGATTTGAAAATTTATATGCCTGTGTCCTCGTCCGTTGATTGTTTGTATCTCCAATCCTTCCTTAATTCCTTTTATTCCTGGTGCTATTCCAATGGTCTTGTGCTTTGCTCCGATAAGTGTCCAAAATATTGTGGGGCTATTCCGGTATTCGCGGTACCAGATTGGGCAGAGTTACTTCTGCTAAGGATCTCAGGGTTTGGCTTGACGACAAACTGTCTTTCAGCGATCACATAGAGAACACGCTCAATAAAGCTAATAAAACGCTTGGTTCTATTATCCGTCTGTCCTCCGAAATTCGCGATTCTATGTGTCTTAAATCACTGTACTGTTGTTGAATTCGCGCAATATAGGAACATGCTGCTGTAGTATGATCACCAGCTGGCCAGACAGCGATGGATAGCGTCGAGAGGGTACAACAAAAATTCACCCGAGATTTTGTTACTTGTTACTGCATTTAATGCCTTAATTAACTCTTCAACAAGGATGAGTGTCTATCGATAATCTTTTTTATTCAAATTGAATACTTTTTAATTTACAAAACAAATTGATTCGTTGAGGTTGCACGATATTTTGACTGCTGTATCAAAAAGCCCAAAATGTTATGAATGATCGTCACATTTGAATAATACTACCATTAGTTAAACAATCAAATCTCATTTGAAATACGCACAGTTAATCGAATAAATTAATCCGCTCCTCTTGAAACCGATGATAAATATTATATTTCTCCAAACGAATGATGAAACAAATGAAGTTAGAATGAGCTTCGCAGCACATCACAGTGATAAAATATACCTGCTTCAAGATCAGCCATCTTGAGATTAGCATAGGCGCCTTCCTGCTATTGCCTTATGGCGTAACTTCAGCTCGTGACTCGTGCCGCAACGGTTCGTTTACTAATCAGAAACTTTACGCGCTTAAAATTCATCAGTAAATCGGTAGCAGTTGTTAGTGTCATTAAATTGGGAATCGCTTTATCATTCGATCGTGCTATTAAATTTAGTCTTGCGCTTCGTTCAACTGTTGCATTCTATTCCCACTGTTAACCCCATTGATTAGGCATGATTTTTCGCTTGTGTTCAGTGTTTTTTTTCTCTCTCTCTCTCCTTTTCTTGTTTGAGTGTGTTTATTTTGATGGCCACAATCGGGCTCATAAATCTGCGATCTTCATCCATTTTTCTCGTTCTCTATTTTCTTCGCCCCAAAAATTCCACCCCAACTCTACAGCAATTCTGGCAACAGTAAAGTTCACACTACACCACCGCCCCTCCTAACCACCAAGCTCTTCCCTTTCTTTCTTGCCACACCGACCGTCCCGGTACGCAGGCGGCAGGGTCGACGGAAACCATTCTTCGAAAAGTTCGGCACACTGCTCAAGCAACGGTCGGATGCGTTTCTGCTACACGTAAACAATCCTGTGCCGCCGCACAGCGAAGAGTCGGACCCGGCGGGTGCTACCAGCGGTGGAATTGCTGGATTGCCGGTGGCCACCACCACAACCATCCTAGGCCCGGCAGGGATTCAACCGATCGTCGCCAACGGAGATGTCTCACCGGGCAAGGCGGGCGATGCTGAGAACTATGTAAGTAGTATCGGGAGCATTTATGTTAGAAGTGGAAGGGGGTGGCAAGGGAAGCAAGGGGGGAGTAACTCCGCGGGGAAGTACCAAGATTGAGTTGCATTAGCGCTTGCCGGTGAATGTTTCCCTTTGTGTGTGCTTCCATAAATAACCCATCATCATCAATTTAAAGACACACACGGTTCGATGCGGTACTCGGCCGTCCCGATCCATGCGAACCGATTCCGTTGGGTTGGTGCGTGCGAAACTAAACTGTCGAACTAGTCGAGCAGATTGCGTAGATGAAAAAGTTTGTCGATTCGAGATTCTGCGATCGATTAAGAAGAAGGATTACGGGCCGTTTTGTCTTATTCGCTCAGAGTAGTAGTAGTAGTAGTTTTATTGGGAACAAGTGTATAATGTTATTGAACAATGCATACTTAAATAATAATGGGTTCGCTAAACTTGCACTCCACATTGATTATTGAATTTTTAGATTAGTGATTGCTGTGATAAGATCTTTCTGATTTGAATGAACAATTTAGTTGCGGAAAAAATGCAAAAAAAAACCGCGATTTAAAGAAAATAAACTATTTAAACACTAAGCTAACCTAAAATACAGTAACTAACCTAACTTAATCCTAAAGAGAAACTATAGATATAATCCGTTCAACCTAACGTTATTTAAAGATTTAATTGACTTATCCTACTAGTTGTTGAATAATCCGACTGGAGTTTTGAATACATCTGCTAAGGTAATTTATACTATTTTTTAATAAATAATCATCAATTTTCAAAATTTTAAGCTTCTTATGCAAATCATTAGTTCTGTACCACGGTGGTACATTTAGAATCATTTTAAGTATTTTGTTTTGCTTGATTTGAATTTTTTTACGATGGACCAACGCGCAGCTACTCCAAGCAGGGGCTGCGTATGTGATAATAGGCCGAACATATACTTTATAAATGAGCAATTTATTTTTTTGATTTAATTTTGATTTTCTGTTTAGGAAAGGGTAAAGTATTTTAATCAGTTTGTCGGCTCTTTCCAATATGTTTTCTATGTGATTTTTGAATGTCATGTGTCTTTCCAATTGAACTCCCAGATACTTTATATTGTCTTTCCATTGTATGGTACCATGATTAAATCTTAACTCGCTTTGAGGTAACTTGCGGAAACTCGTGTTTCTCGTGAAGTATATAGCTTCTGATTTGTTGTAATTTGATTTTAGTTTCCAGTACATACAGAATTTTTCATACGCTTTAAGTGCCTTATTTAATGGACTGAGGATAGATCTAGGATTTTTAGCAGCAGCTGTAATTGCCAAATCATCTGCATAAAGGTAATTTGAGGTTCTTGGGGAAGTTGGAACATCGGCTACATAGATATTAAAAAGAAATGGTGACAGTATACTACCCTGGGGAACACCAGCTAAAGGTTCATATGGATCATTAAAAAGTTCCTGATCTCCAGGCGTGGTTTTTTGGGTTTCAGGATTTACAAATCTTGTAGTTTTTGTGTTTATTTGTTTCCAACCAGGGATTGGAGCGGAAGGAGGAAGTGCTGGGAAGTTACTACTGACCATATTGAAACCACTTGATGGCCTAGATAGCGGTTTGGCAGTCTTAGGTGCAGGTCGCTTAGGACACCCGCTGTAACTGGCGGTATGGTTACCACCACAGTTAGCGCACTTTAATTTGTGCTCTGGCACTTTCCCGTCGCCTTTTGATGGCCCTGCGGTGAGAGGACATTGATTGGAGCTGTGTTCTTCCGCACACTTGTTACACCTGGCGATGCGATTGCAATTGTTTGCACCGTGGCCGTAAAGTTGGCATCGTTTGCATTGCATCGGACCTGACCTTTTGGAGAAAAAACTCCATTTCACTACACAGTGGTCCAGGGCCGGGATTGTTCGTAGTAGCTGCATGCTAGTGGTACCCGCACGAAAATGCACTAAATATACGGCTTGATCGTCGTATCGTTTTTGCTTTATAGCTAGTTTTTTGACACTAGTTGGAGCTAGATTTTCTTGTTGAAGAATTTGCATTACGTCTTCAGTAGGAAGTTCATGTAGTCCGTATAACACAACTTTCGTTGATTTGTCTTCCTCTAATTGGAAGGTGTGGAACGCAATATTGTTTTGTTCTAAATGCTTTATCAATTTGCGGAAGTCGTTTGTATTGGTTACTAGAACATTAGTACCGTTATTTGTCTGTTTCGTAGTATAACGCACTACGCCAGCTGCTGTTACACACTTGTGCACGAATTGTACCGATGAACTTTTCACTACTACTGGTGGAACTTTGTTATTGCACGACGCACTGATATTAGTGGCATTGGGGGTTTTAGATTTGTTCGGGGCACTAGCCTGGAGTTTGGTTACATCTGCTTCGCACTCGCTCAGCAACGCAAAACTGTTTTCGGAGCGATCGGATCTGCATTGTTGATCGTCCGATGCGTCTGTCTGTGTACTCAGTGGTACGATTCTGGGCCTCTTGCCCCTGGGTCTTCCTTTCCCTGCCATCGTGATGGCAGGCGTGTGTGCTATTATCTACTGTTTCAGGTGTGTGTATTTGTATTTAACGATTTAAGAGATAAGCGAAATTACGTCTGTTCTTGATCAGGTCTGGATCTAGACTGGTTATTCGCTCAGAAGTTCAAGTACTCTGTTCAGAAGTAAATTTATTATATATCTGATAACTGCAACGATAAGTTGTCTATGGTCTTCTAAACTCTGTGATAATCGTTTCAAATTTTTGCATTTGGTACGTAGCTCCTGAAAGTATGCAATTTACAATACGATCATTACTAAATGTACAAAGGCTATGTGTTATAAAGAGATTTTTTTTTATCTACAGCTGCTTAAAAATGCATAATTTCCTGAGTTCTTATTTCATCTCGACATTCCAACTTTTCGACCCCCAATAGTTCCATGAATCAAACCCAACAATGAAGTCGTTGATAAGCAATCGAAATTGAAAATAAACACAAATTTCCGCGCTTTTTCATAGTATAACCCTGTGCCTGAGTGATCCAACCAATTGTCTAACGTCTTTTGCATTAACGTCTTTTATGCACAGACAAAATATTACTGTCGAATTGTCGAGAAACTTCAAATGTTGATTTTTGAAGACTATTATAGTTTAATTCCGGATGATAGCCGAGCCTCGGTAACTTGTTTGCCTGGTAACTTTGTTTTTGTGAATGTTTGTTTTATGGACCAGAATATCCTAGTCGCGACGCTCAGCGTACATGCGAAAAATCACCAAGAATCAGCCGATTGTACAAATGGCCTTTCTAGAAAATGTACTTCTGACCGTAAACGTGTCGTCGATTGCCAGAACTACTAACTATGCTCAACAGCGATCAATAGAAAGTTTCGGGCAAACTTTTATCGAAGAATTCTATTTGACAAGGCTCCAAAAATTTCAGTTTTCGACTATTTATTGTAGCCGAAATTATAGAAATGCTTACGTGAAGTACGCTAAAGGTATAAGACTTAATTAATTATTTATTGCATTAAGCTTTTTATAGGAATATTAGTTTAACATCCATGCGGCGATAATCTAATGTTCAATACATACGTTAGTCAATAGGATATTCAGAATCCTTAAGGCTTTGTAGTGATCGCGGTGCCATCTGTTGGTCATTCACAGAAGCGCCATTCACCGCTCGTCGGTAATCCAAGCACCACCACTACCGCAGGAAAGGACCGGTTGCGCCGATCTAGTAGGAGAGAAGATCGGATGCACCGATCTATCGAGGATACAATCGGTTGCGCCGATCTAGCAAGGATGCGCTCGGATGCGACGATCGTTATAGGAGATCGGATGCGCCGATCTAGCGAGTGACAAAACATTTCTCGCACGCACCTGAGCTAGGACACACGTTAAATAATAAAGTGTAGCGTTAACGAAACCTAACGACTACAGCATTGTCGAAAGATTGCTTAGTATAAACCCAAAACATGTTTCAGTTCAGATTTGGCGAAACTTTGAGAAAATGCACATAAGATTTTGAGTTGCAATACTATCTTAACATTTATCCAATGAACTGACCTACGCCAAAACAAAACTGATGTCAGTTAATACTAGGGATGAGTCCTTATACGCACGCCGGAAAGTATACAAATCGTTTCTTCTTCTATCAGTTATTTAACGAGAGTTTAAGAAATTCCTAAAATTCGGTTGAAAACTGCTAAAAAATTTAAAAACTTATTGTTAGTACACTCTCTAATGTTAAAAAGAAACTGTTAACATTTATTGCATACTTTGAAGCGTTTCAAATGCAAATACCAAGCGTAATACCGCCAAAGGTATTAAAATACTGGAAGAAGGCAGGCGATATGCACAATGGCGATTTCATTTACCAGTTTTTAGTTCTGAAACTTAATTCGTAAGCTACATTTTTTACCAAAACTAATGTTCAAAAATTGCTTTATAAAAATTGAACGAACGCAACTTTTGTACCCACCTAAACAGTGCACAAGTAAACTACCACTAAGCAAATATTCTTTCTAAGCGCAAGAATGCGATCGGTACCCGCCAGCAGTATGCGAGGCAGCGCAAAACAAGAAATCAAAGTGAAGTAATTAGCAACAGAAGATTAGCAATGAACCGATCAACCACATCCTCTCTCTCTCTCTAGGGGGGTGCAACGAAACACTGCAGAGGGTTGAAATTTTAAACGAAACTAAAAGAATACTCACACAAACATGTGGTTGTGTGTGTGTGTTTGTGCACCCTTTTTTTTTTCTTCCGGACTATTTTTAACGAATCGCTACCGATCGCTCATACCGGTACACATGTTTTCTCGCTTTTCCTCGAATTTCCTACCAAAGATGTGTATATCGAGAGTGCTGATTGATGGGGTTCTAATGGGTTGATTTGGGTAGCGAATGGATACGCACAGCACAGCGAACTGGTGCATAAATCTGACTGGTCTGAATTGTTTGTGTGACGGGGTTAATAAGTAATAGCTTCACGCTGATCTGAGATATCTTCCAAGGCCGTCCGATAACCAATACCGGTCAAGGTGAGCGTTTTCTCCGAGTCGTTTAAACACACGCGCGCGCTTCCGAAGATTATGTGATCCAATTATGTGCCCATCTCATCTACATCGGTGCATGAATAATGAGCGAGAGAAATAGTTTTCTTCACCGTCGAATGACGCTAATGACGCCAATGCTCTCGTGTTGCACACAGTCGCCGCAAATGTCAAGTGGAACGTAACGAATCAGGAAGTTCAGTTTTGCAGTGGATCACACCGAATCTCTCCTACTTGGTTTACTTCAACAAAATGTGTGTTCCCCGTGGCAGACGCGATAACGGTCCGGCAGTGGGTAGAGTGCAGCCAGACTTTTACAGTAGGCGAAATGCAGCTGTCAGAAAACTTTCTCCATTGGAAGCTGCAGCTGAGCACGACCAGGCAACGTCAAGATGGGCGAGCTACATGCCTGCTGATAATAGTGTTACAGCCGGAGGTTTATCTGTCGGTGCATTACGAACGATCACATGCTGCTGAGTGTCGGACACCCAGCATACGGTGCTATTTTTAATTGCGCTCCGTCTTAGTCGCCCTTGTGCCGCTGAGTGGGTAACAATTGCGCTGCCCGATCCGATTGTCCTGCAGTGTTTGTGACTGTGACTGCGATCGTATTGAAATTGTCCAGTGATGAAGAGGTTCATTGTGGTGACAAAGAAGCGAGCTTTTTTCCAGGGACTTTTCCTTGAGTAAAGCTCATCCATTTGCTAGAACAAAGAGTAACAGTTGAGTCGGGTTGCAAAGTGTTGGAAGTGGACTTGGTAAAAATGGTAATAATTTATTTGAGTGAAATATGCATGCTAACGTAACGTGTCATAATCTTTGTGCTTCGAATGTGTTAATGCCGGTGAATCACATCTGGTTTACATCAACGACCGATCTTGACGGGTTGGTTGCGTTCAAATATAAGCCAGCTCTGATGTATTTTCATCACCTAATGAGTGCGATAGGACGTGCGATAAGCTTTCCCCCGTAAGCGAAAATGATACACTTCGGAGTCGCAAACTTTGGAACAAGTGTTAGAGTCAAAACATTGAATATACTTAGCTTAGACCTAAAATAATTTTGAAAAATCAGGAATGGCATCTATTTACTTGAGTAATTGTAGAATCACATTGCTTTGTAAGTCAGCCGAGATGACATAATGCTCCTCAACCTTAGCGCAAGATTTATTTTAAGTTACACAATTGATAAGAACAACACCACTTGTTGTGTGTTAGATAAGGGCTTAATATCGTTTACTTGGAACAAAAGACTAAATTTTGGATAGCGATGAAACATTCTGCGAATATACTGTTACCTCTACACAAAAATCGAATTGAGAGATAGATGGGACCTTAGCAATGGCTATCATAAAATATAAAGTCCTTAACGATAAGTTGGTCCTGCGACTTGGTCACGGAACGAGTGAATCCTCGAGGTTCGCCTAATGCTGAGGTTCATTAGGAATCTTCTTGATCAACATCGAATCAAGTGTCGGAAAGTTATTATACTCATACCTTGTTAATTCCGAGTAATTGTCACATCAATGTCTTAGACATGGCCATGGAGTTAGTTTTTATTAAAAATGTCCGTCTTTAGACGAATACTCTGCTGCATCTGGATCTAAGCTTCACAACGTAAAAGCCATCGTACGATAAACGCTTGGCTTTCTCCGTTAGTTTCGGCTGCTTTTTGATGGGTCATAGAGCACTTGTTGGGTGGCCGTAATCTGTCACCTTTTTGAATATTTTGATCTTTCTCCAAAAATGAGAGATTGTTAAGAAAAACTGTGCCTCAGTATTTACAGATTATACGCTCAGGGATTAAACTCATGCGTGCGAGCAGTCCTCGAACTGGAGTTACTCGACTATATTGGCCATGGCTGCTCGACAACAATTCTCTACGCTATAATTTTATGTTTCTTATCGTTAAAATCGATATTGTTTGTATAACCATGGTTAGGTACTGTTACTAAAAACAAATCTTCCTTCGCTCTGCTTCTTTTAGGTTGAAATACTATACGAGAAAGTGCTGCACGAAATCAAACAGGGCAACATTATCGATCGGCAAAAGAAGCTCACGCAAAAAAGTCTCTATGCCTACATTCAGGAAGCGTTCGGGGTGGACGAAACGAGACATGCCGTGCTGGAGCAACGCGTCGACACCATGCTCGCCCAGGACATCTATCTGCGGGTGGAGATTATGGAGGCAAAGCTGAACGGACCACCACCGGAAGCTCCGGAACAGCTGCTGCCGAACGCGTTCGTGATCGTGTATCTGCAGGAGAAACCGCGCGAAACTCATCGGACCGCAACGATGCCGAGCACGCTCAATCCTTCATGGAATCAACAGTTTCCAGTGTAGGTAGAAGGAAGAGTTTGTATTGATTGTTCTGCACAGTTTACTTAAGGAATCGTTTGTTTCTTTCATTCCTAACAGAGCTGTCAAGCAGGACACGAAGGAAACACTCATAATCGAAGTGTTCAACAACTCCAACAATCCGAACAAATTCCTGAGGGCGCTGCGTATCGCAAGGAAGTATCTGCTGTCGCTGTTCAATCCGGTCGCTTCGCATGCAAAAATGATAGGCCGTGCGAGTATTCCGTTAGAGGTAAGATAGAGGCATTATTAAAAGACTAAATTTTGGATAGCGATGAAACATTCTGCGAATATACTGTTACCTCTACACAAAAATCGAATTGAGAGATAGATGGGACCTTAGCAATGGCTATCATAAAATATAAAGTCCTTAACGATAAGTTGGTCCTGCGACTTGGTCACGGAACGAGTGAATCCTCGAGGTTCGCCTAATGCTGAGGTTCATTAGGAATCTTCTTGATCAACATCGAATCAAGTGTCGGAAAGTTATTATACTCATACCTTGTTAATTCCGAGTAATTGTCACATCAATGTCTTAGACATGGCCATGGAGTTAGTTTTTATTAAAAATGTCCGTCTTTAGACGAATACTCTGCTGCATCTGGATCTAAGCTTCACAACGTAAAAGCCATCGTACGATAAACGCTTGGCTTTCTCCGTTAGTTTCGGCTGCTTTTTGATGGGTCATAGAGCACTTGTTGGGTGGCCGTAATCTGTCACCTTTTTGAATATTTTGATCTTTCTCCAAAAATGAGAGATTGTTAAGAAAAACTGTGCCTCAGTATTTACAGATTATACGCTCAGGGATTAAACTCATGCGTGCGAGCAGTCCTCGAACTGGAGTTACTCGACTATATTGGCCATGGCTGCTCGACAACAATTCTCTACGCTATAATTTTATGTTTCTTATCGTTAAAATCGATATTGTTTGTATAACCATGGTTAGGTACTGTTACTAAAAACAAATCTTCCTTCGCTCTGCTTCTTTTAGGTTGAAATACTATACGAGAAAGTGCTGCACGAAATCAAACAGGGCAACATTATCGATCGGCAAAAGAAGCTCACGCAAAAAAGTCTCTATGCCTACATTCAGGAAGCGTTCGGGGTGGACGAAACGAGACATGCCGTGCTGGAGCAACGCGTCGACACCATGCTCGCCCAGGACATCTATCTGCGGGTGGAGATTATGGAGGCAAAGCTGAACGGACCACCACCGGAAGCTCCGGAACAGCTGCTGCCGAACGCGTTCGTGATCGTGTATCTGCAGGAGAAACCGCGCGAAACTCATCGGACCGCAACGATGCCGAGCACGCTCAATCCTTCATGGAATCAACAGTTTCCAGTGTAGGTAGAAGGAAGAGTTTGTATTGATTGTTCTGCACAGTTTACTTAAGGAATCGTTTGTTTCTTTCATTCCTAACAGAGCTGTCAAGCAGGACACGAAGGAAACACTCATAATCGAAGTGTTTAACAACTCCAACAATCCGAACAAATTCCTGAGGGCGCTACGTATCGCAAGGAAGTATCTACTGTCGCTGTTCAATCCGGTCGCTTCGCATGCAAAAATGATAGGCCGTGCGAGTATTCCGTTAGAGGTAAGATAGAGGCATTATTTCTCAGTTAAAAGATCTTAGATTAAATTTAAAATATCGCAACAATCACGTCGGCTCACATTTCCCTTGTAACCGTTAAGATTCAAACAAACTGGTTAATTAGTTTCAAACGTTCACATGTAGATGGCGCTACCATCGCAACAGCTTAAAGGCAGCTTTGTTCATACTGTTTTGTTTGCTCTCCTTCATTTACAGTCCATTACATCGACAGGATTGGTATCGTGGTACAATCTGGCGAAGAAGAAAAAACCCGACCCGCAAGGTACGATAAAGGTAAAATTTTTCTTCACTTCCAAGCTGGAAAAAGCGACCGCTAAGCACGAGTACGAACAGATGCTGCGCTGCATCCTGGAGTATGAGCTGCGTAGCTCGAGCGTAGCCCGTTACTGGTGGGCCGGTAAGCTAACGAGCGAAGGTGAAGCGATCCTGCAACAGTACACCAAATGTGCCAATCTGAGTGCCATCGAGCAGACGCTTATCGCGTGGTTCGTGTACACGCAGGTGCACCTTACCTATCCGCTGTCGATCAGCTTGCTTGAGAGTGTGCTGGACAAGCTGTGCGTTGGGTATGAAGTGGCCCTTACGTCGGACGAAGAGCGGGAACGCTTTTGGGAAGGTGCACGACGCATCTTACCGTCCTGTTTGTCGATCATCGTGAAGATGCGCAAACGGTTGGCTGGGGATAAGGATATTGTTAAAACGGTTAGCTCGGTGCTTCAATTGCTTGCGAAAGCGGACCAGCTGGCAGCGCGAAAAGGAGCCAATCTGTTTTCTGACGCAACCGTACGGTAAGCTAAAAACCTGTCCGAAGTAGAAACAGAAAGGTATAAAAGACTCTTGTTACCGGTCTTTCCATCCAGCACCCTGAAGCAGATGGCACTGGACTGTACGAAACATTCCACCATGAAGGAGGCGACGGTGTTGGCAGTGCAGCTGGGCGCTAGAACCTGGTTCGAAACATCCCTTTCGGCCGCCATCGAAGGTAGTCAAACGAACGAAGACAAACTGCGATCGTTGATCAAGTTCGTACAGTTACTACAATCCGATCTACTGCGTGCCAAAACGTACTACGATGGAGTCTTCAAGAGGTTTGCCAATAAATTCTATATTCTAGTAAATGAAAGGAAAGGAATAACTGAAAGCTTTTTTTCTTGCAGCGTAATGGACATTGACTATAGTCGAGAGATCTGCATCCAGCACGAGGCACGCATCGTTTCCCATCTTCGACCGATCGTACAGACGATCTGTAACGGGTTCAAGAAGATCACACTCCGAATGGAGCAGCTGGAACGTCGCGCCGAGATGGAAAGTCTCGACATGAGCTCCACACTGTTCGAGCTGTACCTTATACTGAAGCTGTTCCTGCAGCAAACGGACACGGTCGTACAGTGTGCCCACAATCCGTACATTGTCGAGTTTCACCAGTGGTTCCGGGGTGGCATCGTGTACTATCTGGATGTGTTTGCGATAAAGACGATTTCGCGCGTAGTTACCGTGCTCGAGGAAGATGATCTCCGCACGGTCGGGAAGGCGTCGAACGATCGGCCCAAGTATTCTTCCTCCACTGGTGAGATACTGGAGATCATATCACAGATCAAGATCTTCTGGGATCAGCTAGCGTGGCCCGATAAGGATGAGATGAAGAAGTTCCTGAAGCGAAGCATCGGTGTAAGTTTGTTTTTGGGCATGTTTGGGCTACAGTTTTTGTAACTGTATTGGAACTATGTTTTGTACACTTGTAGGATATCTGTAGCTGTTGCATTTTCTACGCCGATCGTCTCCTTTCCAAGGTAAAAGCATTAGAAGGATCTCCAACGAGCAGCACGGGAGGATTAAACGCAGCCCAGCTAGCAACGCTCGAACGATCGTTAATGGTACTTTCGAACGTCAGCATACTTATCGAATCGCTAGCACGATTACCCCAAGAACTGGGATACAGTCAAACGCGGGCCAGCGGTGGTGGTGGTAGTGGTGACACAGTGACAGACAGCTCGGAAAAGCCTCGCAAAACTTCCCTTGAGCAACTGATGGCCGACGAGATGTTACCGATCGATGGTCTCTCAAGCTGGCGCCAAAAGTGTGTCCGCTACATTGCCGAACATGTGACGCAAACAACCCGCAATCTCGTCGTTGCCTGCGGTGAGGTGTCCATGAACGGTGGCAGTCCGAACGGAACTGGGACCACCATTGCGGGTGGATTCTTTTCCAGCAAATCACAACCATCGCCGGTAGAAAACGTGGAACGATTACGACACTGGATCGTACAGTCAGCGGTGTTGCTTAAGGAGGGACTTACCGAGGTGGATCTACACGCCGTGGAGCAAGATCTTTGGACAGCACTCGAAACAACGATGGATGAAATCATTAAAAAGCTTCTAGAGGTAATGTCTCTTAAACTCGGAGTGTCCTCTTTCATTCTTAACATGACGCACTCTTTCTTTTTCTTCTGCCCGTTACAGAAAAAAGACTCGCTGGCAACGTTCCAACGGTTGCGAAACTGCTATGAACAGCTCACCCAACACTACTTCCGCACACTGAGCGAAACGATCGCTTGCTCCACGATCGGCGAACGGTTGGAAACGTTTAGCTGCACCACAAGCGAACTTATCCATCGATACTATCTGGAGCGCGTTCGACAGCAGGAACAGTTGGAAGAACCCGAAAATGGACAGCTAACCGTACGCTGCTGGTTCCAGCCGGATGGTTTACAGATTAAGGTGTTGCGTGCCGAGCAGTTACGGTTGCCGAAGGACTACAAACATTCGTGCGATAGTTACGTGAAGATAAACGTACTACCGCCGGATCAGTTCGGTTCGCCAGCGTTGCCCGAACTAAAGACGAAAACAAAGTCGAAAAACTTTTCACCCATCTACAACGAATCGTTCACATTGTACGGCAAACTTCCAGCGCTAAGACCCTAAGTTCCTGAGTGGAGTGCAGTGATATTAATACACACCGTTCGGTTGTTTTATTTTGCAGAAAAATTAACCCAGTCCAACATTCCCTGAAGGATGCGCTGCTCATGCTAAACGTGAAGGTGTCCGAGTTGCTTGGACTTAGCCAGAAACATATCGGCGAATGTTTTCTACGTCTCGAGGCCATTCCGGTGGTGCGCGATGCGAGTGAAGCACACGAGATCGCACCGATCACCATTCCACTTAGCCTTCCATTCACTATCGGTAAGTGTAGTAAGAGCATAAGAATTAGGATGTTGAAATTCATTAACCATCCTTCCTCTTTTCACAGCCTCCTACTCCGTAACGGCACTGGAAAATCGTAACCATGACAAAATGGCGGCTCAGTTTTTGAAAAAGCTCAAACAAAAGATGGGCATCGCACCGTACACGATGAGTACGCTCAGTCTGTGAGTGTAGCCTTTCTGCGCCTGGTGTAGTGATAGTTGGAGCTAGAGCATACGAGAGCTATACTAGGACAACTTACTTTGTGACATTAGCTAGGTGGTACAGTGATATCGCATCCTTTTTTTTTAATGCAATAAATATCGTCTATGAGATAAGTTAGTCATGATGGAACGCTTTGTTTAAGGAATATTTTTTTTCTATAATTTGAAAATAAGTAAACAAAAACAATAAAATTTACTAAAATCATGTTTGAACCATATTGTTTTTTTTTTATCTTCAATTATTATTTAAATGATTACCGTTTTAATATCTTTAAAACGTTTCATTATAAATAAAAAAACTCTGGGGCATTATTAAAGAATAAACCATGTCACACAATGTGGCAACAGTGGCTGCGTACTGGTCATAAACAAGTGAGGCCATAAAATGGAGGTGCCTGGTGTTTCATACCAATAGCTTGGCTGCATACGTGATTTTTATTCTGAAATTGATTTAATGTACAGATGTTTTGCACAAACTAGTTAATAAACATTTTCTAGATAATTTAAGCATTTTATCGTGCAATTTTACATTACGTTCATCATGAAATGTTTTCCATTTTCCCTTCAAATCTACCCCCGTTATCTCATCCTCTTAGTACGATGGAGACGCATTGTACCTCACACCAACACCATTTGGCTGCGTACGTTATTCGCTTGAATAAAACCACTTCTTTTTCTATAAGTTATTAAATACTCTTTACTCAACATAAATAATCGAAATCACTAGTTTAAACGTAAAGGGCACCGAGTACCCCAAAAGGTTAGTTCGCACATGTTATGGCAGCTAATATTCTTCCTCCTGCCCCACGTTGCTATCGAGCCTATTCTCGATGTGATCTTTCTCGCCCGAAGCGTCACTATGTTCTGCACTGTCCGTTGTAGTAGGGGGTAGGTAAATGGTGTAGATCCTGTTAAAAAATCATCATTAGCAAACATCCGTACAGTCTTCATGTAATTCTGCACCTACCTCGAGACGGGATAAGATTCATCAATCACATCGAACATGCGCTTAAAGCGACAGGATAGTAGATTCTCTTCCGGGCAGTAAAGAGCGTTATCGACGGTAAATGCTTCCAGCGCGGTTAACGCAAACTTGGTCATCTCACCCAACCGTTGTTCGTAGTCATCTATTGAATGTGAAACAAATTGCAAGGTTAGCTTTTACAGCAACTAACACCAGGAAAACTCGCCAACTTACACTGTATATCGTACGATCGTCGACGATCTTCCTCACTGCTTTCCTCGCTGTGGCCACCACCACCACCACCGGAGGGCTTCAGCGTCGGAATGAAGAACAACAAACAGAGCAGTGCGATAAACTTTACAATTTTCTTGAAGATTACCAACTTGAGCAGTATCTTGCCGATGGTGAACAGATCGAACTTGAACTTGAGCTTGCTGAGTAGCCAATGTTCCGGGCTAAAGTACGGCATGCCATGGCTAACAGGGCCGCCTGGTGGTGGTGGTGGTGGTGGTGGAGGCCCATAGATTGGTTTTGGTGGACCATAGACGGGTTTCGGTGGTGGACCGTACTCTTTGTGTGGGGCCGGTTGGTAGAGCTCGTTACCGGTGGAGGTAGGCGGGCCATAGTTTGCCGACGGGACACTGTAGTCGTAGGAGCTGGATGGGACGATGTTGTAATCACCGCGGGATATCCGTATCGGTGTGCCTGTGAGTCAAAATGCGAACAATTGCTTAATATAGGATCGATGTTGGTTCGTTGCTTTATTAGACGTAATGAAGGAACTTGGGCTGGATGACTATATTTTGATCCCCCAAGCTTGGAAGAAAAACGTGTGTGAATGCTCCAAGCACTCACTAGCATACCAAGTCCCTCACAATTGCGATCGTTAATAGTAGATCGGAAGGATGGCACAATTGGCTTCTTATGATACAGAAAAACCTACAAAGTATACAGTCAGATCATTAGAATCTGCCTGGCATCTTAATTTCATTGTGTTTTGTACGTATATCCTTAAATGAGACACAACCATAAGGCCATTTTTGATTCTCTTTTAACATATTCGAGAAGCAGAACAGTAGAAGAAGCCCACTGCACAGTTTTCAGGTCGTTTTATAGTTTTAGGAAATTGGTAAAAGCGTCGCTAAGTAGGAGCGTAGCGCTCGAAAATCAAGTGTCCGATTTTGAATGCCCACCACTGTACATAACTTTGCGAGAATAGCCCACAACTCTTTCAAAGGAACGATGCTGATTTGTCCCTGGAAAAGTATTTAACAACAGCCATGACTGGAGTTGGTGAGGTACATCCAATGCCAGAGCAATCTGTGGCGTGTCGCTTAGCAACATTCAAATAGAATGCAGCTTGTAGAAGTTCCGCCATTTCTTTTTTTTTACTATTGATTATTTCGATTCTGGCAACACTGGTCTCATGACATTGAACATGGTGCATCCAACACGTTTTCGACTTGAAATGGATGCTGATTTTGTGAAAAACTAATCCATCTCTTCAGATGAAGCTCATTTTCATCTTGGTGGCTATGTCAACAAGCAAAATTGTCGTATCGGAGCCACGGAGAACCAATTACGAGTGACTGCTTGGTGTGGATTTTGGTCGGAAGGCATCATTGTGTACCATTTTTATTTCAAAATGAAGAAAATTAGACAGTTTCAGTCAATTGTGAGCGATATAAGGCAACGGTAAGTGATTTTTTGTTCGCAATAATTGAAAATCAGGACCTTGGTGGCATTTGGTTTCAACAGGATGATACCACACAGCCCATGTCACAATAGATCTTTTGCGCACTGTTTTTGAAGATCCAATTATCAGTCGAATTTCTGATATCGTTTGGACACCAAGAAGAGCTGCAATTGGACACCTTTGGAATATTATTTGTGCAGAACCGTCAAAGATAATTGTTACGACGCCAAACCAGAGAAAATCGAAGCTTTAGAAAATAATATTTTTGATACCTTAGCCAAGATAGAGGGCTACAGTTTGAAAAATCTCTTGCAGCTTTCATTTTATAGCATTTACAAAAAAATAGATGACCGATCTTTTATATATTCTTCTTAAAGTGTCTTCGGACACACTAACAGAATGTTTTTAATATCCAGGAAAAAATGTCCTGAATGGCAGAGTGTAATTGTCCCTTGCACTTTCATTATTCATCTCTGGAATTTAGCCATTTTAGGACACATAGGCATCTATTGTATTTAAATTCCATAAATTCGAGATCTATTTCAAATTTACTAATTGCAAAACAAATAGCTGAACAAGAATAACCAAACAAGGGCACCAATTTCTGTGAATAACGTCCCAAATGGACAATAGTCATGCAAATTTCACTTCATTTTCTTTTCAAAAATATTATACTGTTACGGACATAAGAAAAATACAATATAATAAGCTAATTAGTGGCTTACTAGACATATTGATAACACGTAGTTGGATGGAGCCAGTCCTTACTATGGGGAAACGGTCTAGATGGGATTCCTTTCCCGGTCCTACCGTGTGAAGACTATGAAATTTCTACCATTATATGTTTGCTCATGTTTTGATAGTGCCATTAACCAATAGAACATATTCTTTTTCTTCACAACCACCACTCTACTGAAGCACCACAAACGTATCACTTCATGACAGTGACATAATGTTCGATAATAGTTCTCCCATTTTAACACACTAAGCTTCACTTTCACTCCAAACGACGCCACTTACTTACCTTTGTATGGTAATGTGTTAATTTTGTGCGAATTTTTTAACGCCGCCAAATAGGAATCTTTCGCATTTTTGGCCTCATCAGCTTCGGCGTTTACTCGGCCAAAACCGACGGCCACCGTCAGTGTTACGATCAGTGTAAATTTCCACATCGTACTAATAACAACCAACCAGCACCGATTAATAACACCGAACCGAATCTTAACACCACACTCACTACCAGCAACACTGTTTTCTATTGTGGCGCTCTCGTGAGACACACTTCACTTCCCGGTGACACGCGCACGTCCGTATCGCACGAAATCACTCTATTAACTGACAGCTCACCGGGTCATCAAAGACTACTAAAATAAAAGCTTCAGCTGGCAGAGCTTTCCGGTAGGGCACACGGGAACGGAGGTCTTCCATTTCGTTCGTGCAGCAATAGAGTATATAGCGGGGGCACACCAACACAGCACCACCACCTATTGTTCCGCTACTATTGAACGATCGTTCTATGCACTATAGGCGCAAGATAGGGGAGCTTGGGGCCAAAAGCATCCACACTTGTAACCAAAAAAAAAATTTGTAATAATAAAAATTAACAATAACTTTAGAGTTGTTAGTTCTTTGTCTTTTTTTATAAACTTATTATAAAAAAGATATTTATTTTTTTAAAGTTTCAATCGTATTACTCTTCCATTGGGCATTTTTGAGTAAATGTCGATCTAATACTACTTTTTTTCAAAGAGCATGATGTGATGTATTCTTGTAAGCATTACTAAAGATAAATAAATTTAAACTTTCTTCCAAAAGCTTGTGTCATTAGTGGCCATAGTTTGAACTCTTCCTTTTTTATAATAAATATACTTTCGATGCGGTCTCTCCAATTCCTTGGCTTCGCGGATGACATCGACGTCATCGGGCGAACATCTGCGGCGGTGTGCGAAGCGTACACCCGACTGAAATGCGAGGCCGATAGGATTGGATTGAGGACCAATGCGACGAAGACAAAGTACCTGCTTGCCGGAGGCTCTGACCGTGATAGAGCACGACTCGGAAGCAGAGTATTAGTTGACGGCGACGATCTCGAGGTAGTAGAGGAGTTCTGCTACCTTGGCATGATCGTAACTTCGGATAACAACGTAAGCAGCGAAATCCGAAGGCGCATTGTTCAGGGGAATCGTGCCTACTACGGACTCCACAAACTCCTGAGATCCAGAAGACTCCAACAACGCACGAAATGCGCCATATATCGTACACTGATACGGCCGGTAGTCCTCTACGGGCACGAGTCCTGGACTATGCTGGCGGAGGACGCCAATGCACTCGCCATTTTCGAACGGCGGGTGCTGCGGACTATCTTTGGCGGTGTGTGCGAGCAGGGCATGTGGAGAAGGAGAATGAACCACGAGCTAGCTGAGCTGTTTGACGATGCAGACATCCTGACAGTTGCCAAAGCCGGAAGGATATGCGCAGAGGAGCACAGCGAGCTCGTTGGCTGGATCAAGTGGAGTCGGACCTGAAGGAGATCGGATGCAGCCGGGGATGGAGGAGTGCAGCCATGGACCGAGTTTCCTGGAAACGGATTGGACACCAGGCCATGTCTATTAGACGTGCTCCCTAGGAGCAGGCCACGAAAGAAGAAGAAGAAGAAGACTTTCGATGTATTTGGAACACATTTGACCACCGTTTAATGACATTTTACCCACAGTTAGACGGAATTTTTGTGTTTTCAATATATAATAATTTTAAATAGGGCGTGTCTTGGGGCAGCTAATTTTCTTCGCCAATAATTAGTAGAAAATTTGTAGTTACAGAAAAACGCAAAAAGATTTGATTTTTAAGAACGCTTCTAAATGCGATAGGTTCAATCTTAATTTTATTTACGCTTTCTATCAAAAAAGCGTGAGGAGTTTGCGCACTTTTGCCCTTTTATAAATTCTCACTATTTTCTCGCCTATTTCTCTCCGTTCTCACTCGTTCTCACTGCCTGCTCCGATTTTCGAAATTGGCATTCTAATCCACAGTGACAGAACAATTTAAACACCTATTGTTGACAATCGTGCAACGTCAACGTCAGTCCCTGTGACAGCTGACGCAGGGAGTACGCAGCCTCGTAAGGATAAGTGAAGCACGCAGCCAAAAAATGTAAAAAGGGATGATCGGAAAGGTAAGGTGATGACCGCGGTTACAAGCCAGTAGCAATGTGTGAAAAAAAAATGTGAAAAAGAACTGTCCAAATTGTTGTTCTTTAAACTGGTTTTTCACAATTTTTTATCGTTTTCATCTGCTTATTACAAGCCTTAATAACACACGTGTAGTTTTTCAATTGAAAGAAGTTCTAATACTAATCTTCTTTCTTGGCCTAACAACCTCTTTGGTCATCCCTGCCATTTTTGGCTTACTAGACTTATTGTTACTGCATAGTTGGGCAGTCAGTCCTCACTATGGGGGAACGGTCCAGATGAGACTTGAACCCCGGTCCTGCCGTGTGAAGACCGACGCCGCTGTCGCATTTACCACCGGGCCATTCTAATACTAATCTAATTAAACATAACGAACTACTGTTTGGATAGATCCACGCTTAAGGTCTCTTGGTAAAGGGGTTTCATATAAGAAGCCTCGAATTCCAGCCTTCACTCGGTTCCGTGAAAGGAGCTTCATGTATCGAAGTTTTTGCCCTTTTTGGTTTGTCCACCTATCAGTAAATTTGATATGGTAGGAACTACCGACTTCCATTCTGCCTAGAAGCCCTCCAAGGTGCCTAATACGCAAGATCTAGACGAGTGGCGAGGAATCGTCTACTATGTTAACTTGGATTAAATGATTGGCAGCTATTGGGTCTTTGGTAGGACTTTCCTATACTTTCAACATACACAAAAAATGAGTTTAAAATTAAAGCATTTAGAATGACAGAATGATCATCTGAAAGACTTACTTTTTGGTAATTTTACAAAAAATATTTTATGTAGAATAGTTTTAAATTTCCCTACAGTTTAAGTAATCTTTCAAATTAATGACGAGTTACTTGTCGACTTGGCGTCTTTCGCCCCATTCTTCCCTACAACCCTTAAACGATCGTCTTCTACCACTAAACAATATGGCTCAATTTTGTACCTCTCGCCGTCGCGCCACACACATACTGCACCTCATCAATCGCTCACTAGGCAAGTTTCTTTTTGCTTGTCTACCAACAACCGCATGATAATCAAACAATATGGCTCAATTTTGTACCTCTCGCCGTCGCGCCACACACATACTGCACCTCATCAATCGCTCACTAGGCAAGTTTCTTTTTGCTTGTCTACCAACAACCGCATGATAATCGGTACCCTGTTTTATTAGTTTGAGCGCATTCGCACTCAGCGGTGTGACGTGTGCACACAATGTGATCGCTAGAACCGCACAAAACAAAAGAAAAGAAAGAGAAACCGTCGTCTACAACCGAAATCTCCGAAAAACCATCCCCAGTTAATAACTGTCTACCAGCCGGAACGAACCCCAAAACCCGAACGTCATCGCGGCACGGAACTAAGAAAGCGCAATCGATCGGACGGATGTTGGCCGCTACCGTACCGTACCGTACGAAGCACAAACATGTCACGCATGCTTTGCATGCGTAAAAGGGCTCTCCTACGCGTAAGCATGCCCTCCCGGACGGTGGTCGATGGCCTCAAAAAATGGTGCGCGCGAATACGGCACGCAAATGCTAAGCACGTGCGTCCAGGCAGGTTGTTGGTGGGGAGAATGGGGGAGGGGGGCCTTCAATGCAGGAGAGTTTCTCTACCGATCGATACCGATCCGGATTACCGGGATAGAGAGAACGTATCCGGAACATCTTGGGCACGTTTTAGTCAGTTTATGGTAAAAGTGCAGGTTTGCAATTTCACTAACAGCCTATCGCCGTTCCGAAATACGAAACTGTGCCAAACTACGGGGGAACACCGGCGCGAGAAGACATGGCGAGGTAAAGATCGCGATCGAGCAACGAAAGACTGGCGTCAAAAAGCGAAAGTTGGCAAGTATGGTAAAGTTTGGTGCGTAGTTTGTTAAGCTGTTTTAATGTCTTACGTGTTAATGAAGGTTATTAATCAGAAATGAGGTTCAGATTACGCACCAGATATGACCGATACGATGACCTGCAAACCCTAAATCGTGTTTCAACAGTACGAGTGTTGTAGTCTCTCTGGTGGACACATAATATTCGCATCGTAAGCTGCTTCACTGGTAGGGTTTTTCCTATTAGAACTTCAACTACCAGAATTGTCAGTCTTGCGATAGTTTGATATTGGACCTCTTAGTATTGATTGAATTCAAAACGAGATCCCCTCAGTACTGCCAGGTTTTTGACTGACTAAAACCTCCATGAGCTTTCGTCTAACATTTGCAGCTTACCAGCTAGGGTATTACTTCGGAAAAGAAAGGTATATCCCGAAGGAAACGTCTCGGTGTCGCACTATGACTACTTGTACAAGGTAGCCTGGTGTCATAGCTTCACAATCACCGTCTGATTGAGCACCTGGACCAGTCTCAATATGCACGTCGCTCCTTTCGATTCGTATACGTCTTTGTTGCAGGCGAGACATGATTAACCTAATCGTCGCAGCAATGACGACCCAATTCCTGCGGCTGGAGCACATTAATGCTATTCGCTATTCATGCGGCAACGAGGGCAGCAATGAACCTCGGGCATTCTAGCAAAACATGTTCTGGTGTCTCCCTGACAGTAGTGCAATCACGGCAGTTAGCCTCTGGAATCTAGAACTTCTCAAGATGATCTTGAAGGAAGCCGAGTCCCGCTAGCAATTGAGTAATGTGAAACTCGATCACCCCGAAACGTCGCGATACCCAACAGGAAACCAGGGGGATAATTTGGCGTGCCCAGATACCGTGTGGAGATGCATCCCATTTCTGTTGCCACAGTTGGAGGGAAAGCTCGTGCTCCGTTTTTCTTGCGCATTGAAAGTCACTACCAGATTCACGACACCGGATACGGCAAAGAGCATGTTCTGCAATTAAAATATGCAGCGGGATCATGCGCAATCTCCTGAAGAATTCTTTTTGCGTCTGGTGATGGACGTTGAAATCAAACAGATACGCGAATATGGCTGCACCATACCGGATCCGCGCTGCCACCACTGAAGCAACCGCTGGCTTCTTCTGCTGGCTCGAGGACCCACATAGTTTGGCATCATTCACACCAAAACGTTCATCATCTGCGTTGCTCACGAATACTGCTTCGATTACCACATTTTCCCTCAAATTAGCGGAATGCTCCGCTAGCAGGCTCATGGTTTTCCTTGGTTCATGGCAACCGATGAAGATCCAAACAAAGCTAGGTGTTGGATGGAAATAAAAAGGATAAATTCTAAAGCACAGATGACTAGAACGTCATCGGAAAGATTATGTAGGGATTATGGCAAATGTACCGACGAGTCAAAGAATCATGTTGCTTAGAATGATAATATTATTTCAGTCTGTATTGGACGAACGAACTAATCAAGGATCATTTAACGTGTCAACACTCTCATACGTTTTGAGATAATGATCATCTATCCTTACTTACTTACTTACTTACTTACTGTTGTGAATGAATACTCGCCCAAGCCCGGACCGTAACGCCGTTACTCGATCCTGTCGCTAAGTGACAGCTATCGACGAAACACTCGGCATCCTTCGAGTTTGGGCGCCTGGGAAGATACATGCTTCGCATACTGGGCCCTCTTCACGATCAGCTGCTGCCGAAACCGGACGCACGGTACGTGTGCGTGAGAGCCTTTTATTTGTGTACGATGGCTTGTCCTATTTTACGTGTGTGACTTTAGTTATTAATAAACATTTTATAAAGTTATTGTGTAAAAAGCGTCACAACACAAAACTAACTTACTGATCAGGCGTTACAACCACATCGCGGTCTTCGTTGTAGCGGCTCTTCCATTGTGCTTCCATACATACGAGACCAGATATGGTTCTGTGCATTTGCCTCTCGAGCGCGGTTAAGAGAAATTCGTCAGTTTTGGATAGAGTCCATGTCTCAGAGGCGTATGTGAGTACTGGGACTATAAAGGTTTCCTCAGGCTTTAGTATGACCGTTTGGCAGCCAGCATCGTTGATCGAGTTAAGAGCCTTGTCCTCGTTTCTTTCTCTAACGTATTAATAACGCGGAGTTTCTGTTATAATCAACTATATTTTATTTATCAATTACGAAATAAAAAAAAAAAAACTATATTTTATTATTAAAACTGCACCTGGACCGAGGCACGATGCCACACACCGATGTCGTGGGAAGAATGTGATCCGATCCGTCGCGCCGTATGGTCATCACAAAACGCTGTTCCGGTGTGCTTTGGTTAACCGACGTTAACTAACGCAATTCAACTTCTAGGTAATTGTCGGTGCTGACTTTTGACCCCAGATCGGTTAAATTTTGGACAGCGACCATTCAAAATAATTGATGTATTACTCATTTTTGAGCATTTTTTGTCTTGATGAAGCCTCATTGTTTGTGTAGAGTTTGCAGAGACGCTTCTCAGTTCAGTGCGCTATCACGGTCTCCGATTAACAACTACAGAATATCTACCCCAATCCTCATATGGTTATGAGTCTTATCATAAAGCATTCCCCTTGCTGCATGCGTCGGGGGAATGATTTGAAGCAAAACTGTAGCAGCCATGTTTCGCCAAATACGCCCGAGGCACTGAAGCTTACTGAAATTGAACGATTACCAGGACTCTTGATGGTGGCTTCTTTCTGTACGAGATCTCTTGGTAAATAAAACTTTTTTAGACCATGATGTATATTACAAGATAACGGCCTCTTCAACTTCGACGACTCGTGGTAGATGAACGGGTCCTTTGAACGACACGCTCCATCAGACGTTGGGGAGATGATTTGAACGACACGCTCACTGTGTTGAGTCCCAGTCGATGTACAGGATCTTCTAACGCTTCAGGTCATTATGTGCATCATTTCAGAAATCGGTCATCATCAGCTCGAATCTACATTGTTTTAAACCACAACCGTAAGAATATGTTTGCTTTTCGTAAGGAAAAATATACAAAATGTTTTTATTTCAGCACTTACTGTCAACAGAGAATAAGTAAGACTTCTTGTTTGTCCATTTCGTTTTCGTTTATTTTGTAGGTTTTTTTGTTGTTGTTTCCTTTTTTTTCGTCCTTTTTTCAACTTTTGTGTTGCCTGTTCGTTCTCTTCTCTCGTACATGAGTTTTCGTTTCGTTCTTTTATTCGGAATCTGATCAGTCCCTGCCACGGTGCGCTGTTTCGCTTTCTTAATAAATCTACGGGAACCATGCTTCCATGCAAAACATCATCGGTTCGGCTCACCACCGTGTGGGTATGGCCGTGTTCGTGAATGCCATTCTGCATTCGGCCACATTTGTTGTGTACGCACGCAACCGGAATTATCCTGCACTTTCTACTTGCGTTTTGTATTTTTCCTTTGCGTTTTGTGTTTCTTCGTTCGCACGTTAACGATACAGCAGTATGTTTCATCAACCGCATCATGATGATGATCGGTACAGGATCTCGTACAGTAGAATTATCATTAAAAAAGAAACAAAAAAAACAAGTAAAACAGTACACAGGTAAAAAGGGAAATGTTGTAGCGCACAGAGATTGGAAAACTGTCTCAACAAAACTGGGAGAATTCCCCCTCCTAATCTTTATTCTCCGCTCCTTCTCTCTTCCTTTCCTTCTTTGCCGCATAGTTCGTTCGCTCTCGCTCAGTCCAGGTTCAAGTAGTATGTGTATACATATATTTAATAAAAAAAAAGATCAAAACAGACAAAAACAGTATCTCTTAATATGGAAAGAAACACATTCGGTTCGGGGAGTCGAAGGAACCGTGTCACTCTATTATGGCAACAAGCAAAGATGGTTTAGTAGTAGTAGTAGTAGTAGTAGTGGTAGTAGCAGTACTAGTAGTAGTAGGTTTTTTGCTATCAACCATTTCTTTTTCCATTTTGTGTTTCCTTTTTCCCCCCTCTTGGACTTCTTCTTATATCGGCTTCTCTCCTTCTTCCTACTACTAGCATAAGTAAATAGTGCTTTTGTTTGTTTTGTTTTCTTCTTACTTCCTCGTTTCTCGTTCCATCTTTCTTTTTTTTTTTGGTTTTTACTTGTGTAGATTGATCACTTTTCGTTTTTCACATTTTTTGTTTTGTTTTTTTGTTTGTTTGTTTTACTGTGTTATGTGTATATATGTATGTAGGAGAGTGTATGTATTGATTTGTGAGTTGTTTGTGTGTGTTTGTTTCATAATTCATAAAAATATATACCTTCTTTCTTCTGCATTCTTTTGTTTGTTTTCGTATTTTTTTTTGCGCATTTTTTTGTTTGTTTGTTTGTCATTTGTTACCAATTTGTTTTATGTTGTTTGCGTTTCACATTTTTTTCTTCATTACTTGGAGGGTTAATGCAGGCGAATCCTCTAACTAACGATTGCGCCCTAGTAAATTGTCGTTCATTAATGCATACAGCTGTGCTTTACAGCTTCCAGTATCTGGGTTGTGTATTGTACCATTTTGTTGTTAGTTTCACGCATAAACACTTTCACCACTTGCTCATATTTGGCCTTCCTGTATTAAACCGTCCCTATGGTCTAGGATATAGTGAGTACTGTGCTGCTTCTGCTTCGTTAATTACATTGGTAAACAAAACAATAGCAACAACAACAAAAAAACCCTTCACAAATGCTCCACCGAATGTACATGTTTTTATACCATTTCTCACTCTTAAACTGTTGAGCTCCTTGGCCTTAGACACGCCGACACGCTGCTGCTCTCTTGGGGTGTGTTTGTTGTTTTGTATGTTTTTTTTCGTTGTTATCCAATAGTAAAGATTTGTTTCTCTTTTTTTTTATCCAAATGGTGTTCTTGTTTTGTTTGCCACGCTGCAGATAATTATTTATGCTTCTTTCGTTCAGTTCTGAACAAGAGCTAGTACCGCACTTTTCTCTCATTTTTGTTCCAGAATTTGTCAAACGATATTTGCCATCGAGCGAAACGTAATATAAAAAGAAAAGAACGCGGTATGATTCTTTTGTGTGTTTTTGTTCTGTTTTTTGTTTGTCTCTCATGTGACGTGTCACGCGCAACCCAATTGTACGCGGTGTCCGCACTACTTTCTTCTCGTACGTATGTTGCATTTGTTTTGTTGTTGTGTTTATGGTTAGTTTCCTTTTAGTTCCCTCCTTTTGTTAAACCAGTCTTTTGTGTGTTTTTTTTTATTATTGGCGGATACCACTTTTCTAAAGCAGGTCGCCTGTTTTGCTTCCTTCCTTTGCTACATGTGCGGCTTTGTTTAACGAGCACAACTTGCCAACACGCTTGCTAAACCAGAAGCAAAATAAACCATTTTATGAGAAGCAAATGGGGTTTCTTCTTCTTCTCTTTATAACTACTATTATTATCTTCATGTAGCGCCCACACCACACACACACACACGCGCGCACACGCGAAGGGTAATTTCCGTGTTTTGTTTGTTACACAAAGCGCAACAGGTCTTACACCCTCTTCAAAGCACAGTATGGTGGTGGTGGTGGGCACTAATCGAACTCTCATCATTCTTCTCAAACGTTTTTACTCTTCTGTATATTGCTTCTTATATTCACGAGTTACGCGTGCGTGAGTTTAGTTTTTGTTTGCACTGAGTTTCCAGGCTTTCCAAATAGCTTAGTTTTTTTTTGCCTCCTAACGTTGCACAGGGTTTGTTTTGTCTTAATACTAAGTGTGGGAAGGAAAATGGGTTGAAGGGCACCAAGAAAAAAAAGGTTCCTTTGAAGAAGTGGGAAACTGTAGTTAAATTTTAGAAAAGAAATAAACTTAAAAAGCTATCTGTTTTGCGTGAGAGTGCAGGACAAGGGTTTCTTTTGTTATGCTGGTTCTTCTCCAATTCGACGAAATAAAATTGTTTGATGATCGGAGGCGAAAATGCAGTTCTGTTTTCCTTCTATCCCATCGGAACCGGACACGGTGCACTGGTGTTGTTGTTATGTCGTTCGTATTGAAAAAGTACCCTCACGATATTATATCACGAAACAGTTCTAAAGGGTGAGTTTTTAGTGGTTTAGTAGATGGAAGGCCAAGATGACAAAACCTTGCTTGTAGGGTGATAGGTAGGAATCACTAAAGGAAAAGAAGCTGTAAGCTCCTACACTACATTGGCAAACACCGCAGTAAACCAATTTTTAAACATGTAGCAACATTTTGGAACAACATTTTGTGTTGGCAAACACACAGCCCAAGTTGTCCACACAAAGCCAATCTATGGCCAGTTCCTTCTGGCTATAACAAACTATCAAACACTCTCCCAATTAGCAGCCTTCAAAAAATAGCCGGGGTTTGTTGATTTGCCAGGCTGTGGAGAAGCAAAAGGTTTTCGGTAACATTCCGAAAACCGCGGTTAAAAACTCAACAGACTTCCTATTGCTTCAACTATAAAATAATCAACGGTTCATCACAAGCAAGAACGCTTTGCTTTACACAGGTGTATCCACTAACTTTGCGTGAGGCCTCTTTCTGACTGTCTAAAACTTTTCTTATCTCTTGTGGACACAACATTTTTGCGCACTTGTTTGTTTGTTTGGCTGCTTTTTGCTCTCTGTCTTCCGCAATACTCTTTTATTGAGCCTATTTTCCGCTTTAAACTTCTTGTAGCTCCTTTCCTCTTCCTTCCTATTTATCGTTGTTATGCACACTTACGCTCGTTAAAGGTAGGTTCGTGGTTGTGTTGTGTCTTTTAATAGCCGTTCATGCACCGATCATGGAGAAGCGTGCATGTTTCGGACAAAACTCCAGCCGTTGCATCATGTCCACAACAGATACGCGACGGTGACTGTGGAGCAAAATAAAAATCACAAAAGGGTTTCCATTTACTTATCGTTTGCCTTTGTGCAAAGCGCAAAATGTACAAAGTAAACGGAGAAAAGCGGGGGTTAAAAATAAACAAACGATCGGTCCAATGCCAAAAACCTACCCAAACTTCCTAACATCGGTATGGTGGACAAGGCTTCGACATGGAACACATGTATGTTTTCCGAAACAAAATTCTAATCTCTTAGGTGATGATGCCAACACCTCATTTCGACATGTAGTGCACACAGTTTTCGACAGTTTGGATGTTTTGCTTTGAGTTACGTGTGTTAAAAAAACCGACCACAACCTCTCGTACGCAGATTTAAGGATCACTTCCACAGCGAGGCAGAACTTTCTAGCGCAATTTTCCCTGCCTTTTTCACCCTTGGTAAAAACAATTGCCAACGCTTACCAACACTATCCGCTCGGTACTAGGGCCCCCCTTTTCCAACATGCACAAACGAAAAAGACCTTCCGCGTGTGTAGATGGCGATCGAACCCTTCAAATACTATAAACTACTTCTCAAACCATTATCGCAATGTTTTACACGCTTGCCAATAAAATAAAAAAAAAAAAACAAAACGAACGAAACAAAAAAAGTCCATATGCGTATTGTATTTCCGTATGCAACAAAAATTTCTTGAACTGGCAAAAATAATTCTCAATTTCATCGTATCATTCTGCTTCGTACATGTGCGCATTACACGTGTTAAAGGGACGTTCGAGACACACATCGTTGTTGTCAGCAAAGAGTGGAGAGAGAGAGAGAGATAAAGAGGCACTCGCAACTCGGGGCTTTCTTAGAAAGGAAACAAATGGATAGTTTTTAAATCCCCTCTTTTCAAAAATAAATTAGGACAATTTATCGTTGAAAAAAAAAGCCAAGACTGACGACTGACGAACGCCGAAAGAACGCAAAGTTCAATGTACAAACAAAAAGAATTCCTTCAATAATAAAGACAATCTAATTATTTTCCAGTGTAAAACGTTATAAAAATGGAATAGAAAAAAGGGTAGCAAAATATATGTAGGATCGGATCGATTTTAAACATCAAAAACACACAAACTGTATGCACAATAGTACAGCCGAAAGATCAAGTGATCTTCCTCTGTTTACAATATTCTCCCCTTCTATTGTGTGGTGTGCGCGCGCTGTTCGCTTACGCTTTATCTGCTGCTAACCTTCTAAACGCGAGCTTTGTTTTAGAGGTAAATAGTGACATTTGTTTTGCTAGCCAGAGTAATGTATCACTATCATCGTTCAACGCTCAAAGCACGCGCACACATCACTGGGGGGGCTGTATTTACAATAACATGATCAAATCACACT
>KZ063699.1:0-31022 GCA_002091835.1 Anopheles maculatus
CTAATGTAAACTTAACAGCAATTTCATTAGTTTCGACACCAGATTGTGTGCCAGATGTTGAGCAAATGTCAAGCACTCGAGTTAGAGTATCCATAACCCAAAATAGATTGATACAGGAAGTAGAATACATAAGATGCTACGTTGAAACTAATAACATCATAAGTAGATGCGGGAAGTCCATTGACACATTACATTATGGAGCCCTTTATTCTGACATAATAAAAGTAAGTCGTGAAGATTGTAAAAACATGGTAGAGAGAGGAATTTATAGAATGTTCACACCGAAGGGACCTCTGGATATAACTTTGAAAGACGGTTTAACAAAACTTTCAATTGTTACTAGAGGACATATCAGTGAAGGATCATGTACACCTGGAGATACATTTACAATGAACGGTAGGGAGTATGATAGACCATTGGTAAATTCACAGATTACTATTAAATATTCAAAAGGAATAGGGATAGTAGATGTGGAAGAGAAAACGATAACTGTAGGATCAGTTAAATTACCTCTCCTTGCAGAGGAAGCCTTTGACGCAGAATCCGGATATATCTTTTGGAATATTCCAACTCCAGATTGTTCAGGAAAAGATCCTAAGAGTCTAGTATATGAAGGATATGCAGAGAATGTCTTGGATAAATCTAATGGTCACCAATTTATACAAGTAACTCATTCTGGTTACGATTTTCAAATTTTGCTTGAAAATAGAAGTACATACATATGTGGACTGTTATCTCATTACACTGAGCATCCCAAACTCTTTATTACATTTTTATCGGAAGACCAACCATCTATGAATATTGGAAGTAAAGTAGGACCCCGAGATGTGAACATGTTAAATTATATCAATTCAAAAATTGTATATTCTTTTAGACATGTTAGAGCTAGTGTCTTGGAACTATACCGATTGTTCAAGCAAGATAGGTGCAAGACTAACAACAGAATTACACAAAATTTGATGACTCTTGCGTTATTGTCACCAAAAGAGTTCGCCTTTGCCTATGGAGGACAGGGGTTCACAGCTGTAACAAGAGGTGAAGTTGTGTATATAGCAAAATGCACACCTGTAATAGTTTTCCCAGACAGATCACAAACCGGGTGCTTCAATGAGTTACCAGTGTCATACAAAAATGTGACTTACTTTATGAGTCCAAGAAGTAGAATCCTACTCCAAGTTGGATCTCCAGTAGATTGTTTAGCAGATATGAGACCCAAGTACAAGATCCAGGACAGTTGGTTTTATTCTTCTCCAGACGGATTGTCAGAAACCGTATCACCCCACACCATAACGATGGAGTCATTAGAGTACGAGTTTAAGGATATCTCCAATGCTAGAGAAGGGATGTATGATTCTGACTTACGGGCCATAGTTTCACCAATTGTCCGAGATATCATAACTTCAAGAGTTGTGAGTGCAATATCAGGTCAAAAAGAACTCCCTGAAGGATATCAAGTATCTTACGCATTTACACAAGCAGATTATGGGAAGATAAAAGCAAAAGTTGGAGGTTTTTGGGAGAGTTTTTCAAATAGTGCGAAAGATTCAGGAAGTTGGTTTGGGTTTGCTGTATTAATATTTGCATGTTACAAAAGTGTTATATATCTTCTAGGCTGTCTCTTAAATTTCAGAGAATTAAGAAAAGAAGTCGGTTTATTGATGGCCATCCCATTATGTCTCGTCGAAGCAATCACAAACTTGGTTCTTCACAATAGAATTTTGAAAAACAGGAATAGATCCAAAAAAGCTGAAACGCAGCCCCATGACCTCGAGGAATCTGCAGAGTTAAATGATTACCCACTAATGAAATAAGGAGAATATACATGTTAATCCCACCGCTGTCACCAGATGAAACAACTAACCTACAAATTAGAAAACTATTTAATATTTGCTTTTTAACGGTTAGCTTTATTCAACACAATCTACACTTCTTTCCTCCTTGAAAGCCAACACCAGAATCGCCGCGTCTTTTTGCGCCATCGCTCTTTTTTCTCCTTTCGTCGATTCTCTTACGTCACTCTCTTTCTCTCTCAGCCGTCTGTTTATTAAGCCGCTGAACCTTTGGCCGCCCTAATTTAGCCGCCTCTATGGGCATCTGTATCTTATGCCTAGGAGCTAAATCGTAGCGGCCAAGGTCGCTACAGCATATCCTACCGCATACCGATGCAACAACCCAAAACTAGGCCATAAACGTACGTAACCTAAAAACCCGTGCAACCATAGCATAACATTTATTGTTGACACCAAGGCCATAAGCAAAAAGGGAAACGGAAGATTTAAACGCAAAAACATAACACCCATTGTAAATATACAATGTCCCAAACACGGAAGAACCCAGCAGCCACGCATTTGCCAAACACATGATGGACAAATGGTGGCTGGCCAGCAAAGGAATTAGTATAAATAAATCCCCTCGAGAAACAAGAGACAGTGCCGAGTTACCGTCGTAATGAAGCATGTCGCTGTACATCTTGAACCTCAGGCATGAGTAAAATCACGTCTTGACTTTTCAATATAATCAGCCTCGTGTCGTCCTTCCGCACTACAGCAGATTCGCTCATGGTTCCGTTCTTCGCCCCATCCGAAAAAGGTAGGAAAATGCAAATCGGCGTTTTCGTCTTAAGCGCCGCGCGCCGATCAGCCGCGTGGTACCCCGAACCTGCCGATAAGTTGGTGGTACCCCGAACCTGCCGATACCTCACCGCGTGATGAGTGTGTCCAAGAAACAAAAATCCACCACAAACGCTTCACACTCTTGCTACCAACTAGGTAAATTGTTAAGTAACATAGCCAGGCGATACAAAAAAAATGTTTTCAAGTTAACGTTCGGACAGTTTAACCTAAATTAAGGAAAATGAACTTATTGTAAATCGGTGAAAAATTGATATAAATAAAACCCGTCTTTCCCAGCCAACGCAGTTGGTTTTTGGGTTTAGACTTGACACAACTCTACACCTGGCGTCCAATTCACTTCAAGAACTTTGAGTGTCCCCCTACCCAAGGTAAGGCCTCAAAGATTCCAACGAGCTAGTAAGGGATGTTCCTTCCGAACATCTAAAGTCGCCTAGCCGACTTAATACGCCGATGAGCATCGAAAGTCCCCCTACCCAAGGTAAGGCCACGATGTCTCCAACGTACCAGTAGTAAGGGAGATTCTCCTCTAGAATCTCCACGGCTGCCTGGTCAGTCGAATTGAGGTAGAATTGGCCGGCCAGCATCTGTTGTCGTTCTCGTCAAAGCGCCAAAGTAATCACGTAAGTAATGCGCAACCGAGAACACGTTATGCGCGATCAATTCAAAGCGTCTCGTCGCGTTACAGTCCGATCATGGAGATGTTCCTCCCGTGCCTCCTCGTTTACCGACATTACAAGTTTAAACATAGAGAAAACACGGAAATTACAGCAGGCATGTGCAATTACGCATTAATAAAAACATGCCATAGGAAAATTCCATTGCGAAATATATACGATAGAAAAGGACAGTAAACTAGGATACCGCATACTAAGGCAAGATAGTTAATTGCCTAATAAGGCCAATGCAAACATTTCATACAAATAGTGCTACCGCGATCGGTAGAGGACACACGTTTCTCAAGCGATTTACTAAGCTGTAACGCAAAAGCCTTAAATAAACCTAAAGTGTACGTAAACCAAAATATTTCCTGTGTTGAAGCCAGTGTATAAGAAAATGTCCGATAGTTCCTCCACGAACCTACTACACGTGGTTGACCGAGTCCGCTTCGCTCGACGACGGGAAGGCAGCGGGCATAAATTGCTGCTCGGAAGCCGGAGACACCGCGGGACCAGTCACCTTCGCGGCTGGTCGGTGCACGACGGAGGCCGGGCAACAGCAATTGTAATGCCGCTGATTGGCATACAATAAAAAAAACTCTTCTCCTCTATTACAAGGATAAAAGAGATCTTAAAACACTGGACCACGAATTAACTATGATTCGAAAAAAAAACCGTCAGAGTCACTTAGTTACTATTTCAGTAGAGTAGACGATCTACAAACAGCAATCGTGACACACATTCAGTCGGATCCAAAATATTCCGAAAATCATATAGTGTTTATAAATTATTTCACAGAAATGGCATAAGATAGTTTTATTAGAGGATTCAAAAAACCACTAAGTTTCCTTTTGAAAAATTACATTCCAAAAACATTAAGTAGTACTTTTCAATACTGTCTCGAGTTTTATAATATGGACATGAGATCTGCCCCATTTAATGATAAACCAAATAACAATATTCCTAAACTTAGAGATTTGCCCACTGCACAAATTACACATAGACAACAACCCATACACCAACAAAATTTCAACCATCCAAGACGAATTTTTACGCCGAATAGAAATTAATTCGCGACAAGGCCCGGTTATAATCAAAGATATAATTATTCACAAAATCAACAGAATTCCTATATCCCTCAAAATTACAATAGAGTAAACAACACCCTACCAGTTCCAATGGAAGTTGATCAATCATTGCAATCGAACGTTAGACCAAATTTCAACGCTAAACGTCCCCGAGCATCTTCTTCACGCTACGGACATGCAAATGCTAAGGATATAACAGCCACAGAAAATAATAATCATTTTAACACCCCTCTCGAATATGTAGACGGTTTACAACCATTAAATGAAACACATCTTGGTAGGAATGAACAAATTTTACAACATCAAGAACATTGCACAAATTTATACATTGCATACATTACATTGCATACACAAGCAACATCAAGACAATGCTTACGAAAGCCATTTTTTAGAGTGGAACGCGAATTGGTGAATTCGTTCCTCCTGTATTTGACTAGCAATGAAACCAGTTCTGTTCTGCTTATTCCGTGTTGACTTCAGAGTCTGAATCCGAAAATATAAGTGTTACATTTTTTAGCTCTTGCAATAAGAAAAAAAAGTGCCAAAAAGAAACATGTTGTTAGATCAGGGCATGGATTTTTTTAACGCCGAACAACAGAACTTTTAATGTATAGACGATTTTTTAACAAGGTTGAAACTGTTTGCGAAAGTTGATAAAGTGGGTCCAATGTTCGACGAATTAATGGAGTATAAGCTAGCTACTTCAAACAAATAGCCTCACGTCAGAAAATGCTGTGTATGACAGATTTAACCATACAACACGAGTTTGTAAAGGAAGTATAGTACGTTTTCCGCTTACGGAAAAAATGCCACAATTGCAACGGTAGACATCATTTTGAGAAAGTTTGTCGTAAAAACTCTCTTAAAGAACATTTGGTTAACGATACAGTATCAATAAATGATACCACATTGGAAGATGAGGAACAATAAATCCTTGGTAAAATTGTAGATGATTCAGATTATTTGGGAAGTGTTGCCGCAGAATTGCTCTTGAAGTACAATGATAGGTAGAAGAAGGCCCTGTGCGAAATAGACACGGGAGCAAGTGCATGTCTTTTAGGTGAAGATCAAGTTCTCAATATTTGGAATGCACACTCAGCAATACCTTCATCAAAGATACGTCTGGAAGCGTTCGGGGGTTTTCCTATAAAAGTTTTAGGCGAAATCAAAGTGTCATGTCGTCTTCAGGGAAAACGATATAGAATAATGTTTCAAGTAGTGGAAGGTGATCACCGTCCTTTACTATCCGCCAAAGCTTCTCGTGAACTAGGTCTGGCGAAATTTTGTGACAGCGTTAGAGCTAAAGAATCTCAAATGAATTCAGAAGATTTGCTTAACGCCTATCGCGTAAAAGCGCAAAAGATAGCTGAAGATCATGGCACCATCCACCATGAAAATGGCCCTGAATGACGACCTCCGGTACTTCTCTTACAAGCGCCGAAGAGGTCAGTTGTTGACAGAGATGGGTCGCGAGCGTCGATTGGGGAACGCCAAGAAGCTGCTCCACTTGCTAAAGCATCCCGTGGAGCTTGGCACGCTGTGGTTTTTCTCTGATAAGAAAAACTTCTGCCAGGATCAGAAAGTTAACACCCAGAACAACCGGTGGCTAGCTTACTGCCCGGCGGACGTGCCACGGGTGCCGCAAACCAAGTTCCCCCAGACGGTGATAGTGTTTTCCTGCGTGTCATCGGAAGGGGACGTGATGCCGCCCAACTTTTTCGAGCAGGGACTGAGGCTGAACGCCCACGGGTACATTTCCATGCTGGACATCGTCGTTAAGCCTTGGATCACGAGAGTGGCCAACCGTACGTGTTCCAGCAGGATTCCGCTCCGTGCCATACAGCCTCCAAAACGATAAAGTGGTTGGCGGCCAATTTCAACGACTTCACCGCGCCGAATGTGTGGCCTCCCAGCTCCCCCGGACCTTAATATATATAGTATACGCATATATAGTTACGCTGACCGACTAAGCTGCGCGACACCGACACGCGTAAAAACAAAAGCCAGACAGCTCATCAGATGACAGACAGCGCTTCGGATGACAGACAGCGCTTCGGATACCAGGCAGCGCTTCGGATACCGGACAGTCATCGGATGCCGCCCTCACGTGTTCAGCGGTTAGGGTTACAGCTAGGGCTAGGTAGGGATAGCGTCGATTAGAATAAGTTGATTTAAATAAGTTAGTCTTAAGGTGGACTCGAAAGAGTGATGTTTGTTTAACAATAAAATATCAACAACATAATTATATATGCAACAATGCAAAGAGAAATTGGAGAAAGAGAGCGATCTCTGCGGAGAGTGACGATAGCGAGCGGAAGACGGAAGCGCGAGTAGTTGCGATCGGGTCGTCAAGCGGAGCACTTCTTCTTCTTTCGTTCGGAAGCGGAGCACACGAGTTAGCACCACCCAAGGCCACCCAAGTGCAGCATAAACCAACAGTCGCCCCAAAGATGCATAACAGCGAATTCCGCAAGACGTAAACATCCCCTGATGGAGCAGCGCGTTTGAAGATCATCACCGGACAGTTCCCATGCTGGAGCAAACGCAACGTCAGCAGATGCGCTTGTGGATTATCATCATATCGTAAACAGTTCGCGCATCAATACAACCTGCCATCAAGCTGCGTGAGAAGAGACAATTCATTCTTTCCAGTTCTACGTTCCAGTTCGGTTGGTTGACGTATTCCAGCGGACAGATTAGACTAAGTAGTTTTTAAGTTAGGAGATAAATAAAAAGTTTTTTTTTTATGACCAAACGGTCGTAGGAAAGCTTAACTCACGAAAGTCTAATAAAGCGGAGAATCTTATGTGTAATTAAAATTCACTCTTTTCATTCTTACATTTGGGGGCTCAACCGGGATCGATGTTTAAAAAAATAAAATCCGAGTTTGAACCTGGACGCTGAGTGCGAAAAACATTCTGTTTGTGTGATACACTGAGTGTGTGAAAATTAGAACGCTGAGTGCGAAACAAAAAGCTGAGTGCGTAACGCTGAGATACGTCCTGTGTAGCGCGAACCAAAAATGCAGTGTATCGAAGTGAAAGAGTGATTTTCGAAGATGGCGGAGGAACAACGTATTACGCTTCTGGTGGCCCGTTTGCTGGTCGAAAATGAAGGTGATCGGACCGAGTTTGATACATCAACAGCGGATCATTATCATGATGCTATACTGAGCGATCCAGCAGGGGCCGCAGTTGGACCCAAGCTCGAGATGACGGTGACAGCCGAATCACCATCTCCATATTTCTTTCGTGAGGTGGAAGAAGGTATCGAGGGCTACGTGTAATTAAAATTCACTCTTTTCATTCTTACATTTGGGGGCTCAACCGGGATCGATGTTTAAAAAAATAAAATCCGAGTTTGAACCTGGACGCTGAGTGCGAAAAACATTCTGTTTGTGTGATACACTGAGTGTGTGAAAATTAGAACGCTGAGTGCGAAACAAAAAGCTGAGTGCGTAACGCTGAGATACGTCCTGTGTAGCGCGAACCAAAAATGCAGTGTATCGAAGTGAAAGAGTGATTTTCGAAGATGGCGGAGGAACAACGTATTACGCTTCTGGTGGCCCGTTTGCTGGTCGAAAATGAAGGTGATCGGACCGAGTTTGATACATCAACAGCGGATCATTATCATGATGCTATACTGAGCGATCCAGCAGGGGCCGCAGTTGGACCCAAGCTCGAGATGACGGTGACAGCCGAATCACCATCTCCATATTTCTTTCGTGAGGTGGAAGAAGGTATCGAGGGCTACAGTGCCGATGGGTCAAGGGACCTAAACGCGGCCAGCAAAGTCCGACCCCCACCTCCTCGCGGTGCTGGCTGGGGTGTAGAGGTGGTCTGCCTTGACCTTTTGCATGCCAACGGGAGCGGCAAGGATGCTGGGTGTACGGACCCAGCGGATACTCGATATGAATAGGATAGTTATAAGGATTACGAGTTGAATTACGGCAATACATGGATGCTCTGGCGCTGGTGAACAAGTTAATCCAATCCCTGAGTAAAGGAGGGTGGAACTTCCTTGAAATGGCGTGAGGGCTAATGACGAGTTTGTCTCCGTCCCGTTAAAACTTAGCAGGTCTCCAGTAGCGCTCACTGTCTGTCGTCGGACTGACCACCCGACCGGCTGTAGGTGCAGGTGAGCCCTAGCCCTGCTTTATCCCGACCTGACTCTGAGTGTGTCACCCCATAAGGGTGCACACCAACCCTTGCGTGGCCTCCCTGCTTCACTTGTGAAGTATAGATAACCACGGGGTCATTAAAGGGAACTACAGCCTACAGGCAGTGATAGCGGATTGAAGCGGGGACCCTATTCACATGGACAAGCTAACTAACGCAAACAAGAAGAACAAGACAAGCACGAAGGAGTCGTGTGACGCGACGAATACGGACTGGGATAAAGCCATAGACGACTTTATCGAGAAAGCCCTACGACGAGTCGACCGTATGGGCGAATCTAAGAAGACAGAAAAGAAGAAGCCGGAAGCAGGAACGGTGGGCTGTATGGAACAGCTTGCTGGTTTCGCCCAAAAGTCCAAGGATGAGGAGTTTAAAACGGCTTTCTCAACGTGCTTAAGTACGTGCAATCCTTAGAAAAGGAGGTGAAGGTGCTGAAAGAGCGTTGTGACAGGGTCGAGAGCTCTTCTTCCAAAGCAGCACAAGTGAACACGGAGTTTGTGACCCAAACGAAGAGGGGACGAGTCCTTAAGGAACGGACTCAGGTTAAAGCTGTGCCTATAGCGTCCAAGGTCAGCAAACCTACCGAGAAGAAGAAGAAGACGAAAAAGAAGAGCTTAAAACAGAAGCAGAGAAGGCGACCAGAGGCAATTCTAGTTGGCCAACTGAGCAACGACATCAGCTATGCAGACATCCTGCGTGGGTTGAAGTCAGATAAGACCCTGCAGGAGGTAGGGCAAAGCATGGCTAAGGTGAAGCGTGCTAGAAATGGAGCCATGCTCCTGGAGCTGCAACGAGGGAAGGAGGCGGGTTGCTTTGCTAAAGCGATCCAAGAAAGTTTGGCTGGCAAAGCCAAAGTAACAGCTTTGGCCCCCCGCAAACGCTACGAGTGCCCGAACAGTGGTTTCCACTGCCTTGACTGTGGAGGTGACCATCGAACGGGCCATCCAACCTGCAGGGAAGGCCGACGACGAGTAATTTCAGCGAAGAATGGTTGAAGTAGTCCAACTCATCCTCAACCACTGCGCCATGGCACAACAAATGCTGTGGCAGTTGGCGGCGGAGCAGCAATGCGACGTCGCAGTGATTTCAGACCCACACTGCAGACCGGTGGGAAACAACAATTACGTGACAGATAAGGAAGGACTAGCTGCAATTCTTATAACCGGCAGATACCCCATCCAGAAGATAATAGCTGACAATGTGGAGGGGTTTGTGTGCGTAATAGTAAACGAGATAACTATATGTAGCTGTTACGCACCATCGCGATGGTCCATTGTTGAGTTTCGTAGGTTTTTAGACCGGGTCGCAATAGCCTTCACAGGAGCTTCGAAGATAATCCTAGCGGGTGACTTCAACGCTCGTTCAACAGCATGGGAGGACAGAACAACAAATCCTAGGAGACAACTCCTTCTTGACTTAGTATCAAGACTGCAGTTAACAACGCTCAATACGGGAGACAACCCCACGTACGAGAGGAATAGAATATCTTCGATCATCGACGTGAGTTTTGCAAGCGCGTCACTCGCCAGGAATACGAGTTGGAGGGTCCTGCAAGAGGACGTGTTTAGCGATCACAAGGCGTTACGTTATACACTTGGCAATCCATCGCCACAAGTGATTATGGAAGGAGCAGGCAACCGTTGGCGAGTCAACATGTTCGACGAAAATGTATTTAAGGAGGCTCTTCTTTTTGCTGATATAAGAGATGACCTTACTGCTAAAGATATGGAGAGAGTGCTAATCACGGCATGCGACGCTTCAATGAGTCGCATCACAGGTTCAAGAACGCTGCAAAGGAATACGTTCTGGTGGAACAACACGTTAGCCGAACTCAGGAAAAAGGTGCATCAAGCATATCGGAGGAAGTTTAGAGCTTTTCGAACGATATTATACGAAACCAGATGCGAGAAGTATAAGCAAGCTAGGAGAGTGCTGAAGCGAGAACTACGGGCTTCAAGATCTCGTTTATTCCGCGACTTACTGCAGGAGCTTGATGAAAACCCGTTTGGACGAGCCTATAAGATAGTTTTGAAGCGCATGAGGGGGAATCGTACACCGCCAGAAACGTGTCCCATGACTCTATCAAGAATAGTGGACACGTTGTTCCCCCAGCATCATGCGATTGGCTGGACTACGGAACCAACGTATGGATGCCAGATGCCTGAGTCGGCGAATGTTAGCATCGCAGAAGTCGTGGACATCGCAAGTAGTCTTAAGAAGGGCAAGGCACCTGGACTAAACGGAGTACCGAACGTTGCATTAGCCATAGCAATGTAAGAACATCCGCATCATTTCCAACGCATGTACCAACGATGCTTAGAGGAAGGAATATTCCCCGATGCATGGAAGAAGCAGCGATTAGTATTGATCCCTAAATTCGGCAAACCTCCAGGAGAGGCCAACTCCAACAGACCTCTTTGCATGCTGAATGGAGACGGACCGGTGCCTGGCCAGGCCTTTGAGGATGTTAGTGCTAACCCGGGAGTGTTAGCTACTATCCCTACCGACCGCCAATATTGGTCTGTAGTGGTTTGACAGCTCATAGAGTACGGTACCGGCGTTTTGAGCTCCGTGTTTATCGGTTATAAAAGTGTGCAAAATAGCAGCAAAAGCTACAAAGCTTTTAAGGAAAATCCAGGACAATTTTTGGTGAAGTTCCGGACACATTTCCCCCATTCTCTTGCCGTCCACAACCTCCAGAACATCGGGATTAGGGTCATTGACCCCTCTTGGCAGAAATTCACGGGAAAATTCTAAAATCGATCGGAAATTGTCACAAACACTCTGAAACAGTGTTAGCGCGTTAAGGGAAAAATTGCAGCACCTCGCAAAAACATCGCGATTGGGGTCATCGACCCCCAAATGTGGGAAATTGCTGGAAAATGTGCGGAAAGTATTTTAATAGCCCCCAAGCGCAATTTCACCAACTCTTGGTCCATCTAAGAGCAGGGATCATCTGACCCCTGACTAATAAGACTATTCTCAACGCGTTGAAGGCATCAACCGCTCTATCTAAAATGAGAAAAAACAAGGAAGATGTCTTTAAGGGACCGTCGCCGTTCGAGTCAACAGCTCCGCCAAAGCGCAACACTCGCAGTGCGCTGAAGGCGTTGAGCCAGGAAATGGCCAAAACCGGGGGAAAGGCAGCGGCAACAACAGCAGCTGCGCCGATTGCGAAATAAACCACACCACCAATGGAGAAGTACCCGAAGAAGCAACGGGTACAGCTGGAGAGGCTGAGTCTTTCTCAGATCGAAGACCTCTTGCCGTCTGAGGATGAATCGGACTTTTCGTTCGACTAGAACGATGAGTCCGAGAAGTTGGCCAAGGAGTATGATGATCTCCTGGTTGAGATGAGCGGAGTTGAACGCAGAGCTCAACGCCACATCTTGGAGAACGCGGACCTTCATAAAAAGTTGAAGGAGGCCAAGGAGCAACTGGAGACGGCGAACCACGAGATCGCGCGTCTCCAATCTAGGGTTGAGGAGCTCCTGGACGAACGGAGAAACTTCCCTAGTGCCGACTCGCGGACAACGTAAATACCATCAACATCAGTGTTGCCGTCAGCCGTTGCAACTTCGAAGCAACCGACTGCGGAGCCCACATCTCCAGCTGTGGAAGCAGCTGAGAAGTGGAATGAAGTTGTCCGGCGCAAGCCGGCCAAAATGAAGGCGGCTCCTGTTCCTGCTCCGCAAAAACAGCAGCAAACCCAGCATATCAGCAAGAAGCCGCATCAGCCGCCAGTGGGGCGGAATGTGAACTGCGCTCCTCGGCAGTAGAACATCGGGTCGGTTTCTCAGCCGGCAACAACATAGTCCGGCAACCACGAGCCGGTGGTTCGGCAGCGAAGAGCGAGAAACCGCAGGCGGAAGCAAAGCAGAGACGTCGTGAAGGTCCAGCCGGTCGAAGGACGGTCATACATTGACGTTCTTACGGCATTCCGGTCTGCTTACGATCTGGATAAAATGGACAGCCCGAGACGCATGCCGAATGACGTGTTGCAGTTGCGTTGCAAACGGGGCACCGATTCGGCCGCGATTTTCAAGACGGTGGAAGCAGTTGTCGGTGATGTTGGTCGGGCTGCACTGACATCGCCACGTACAATAATGGTGTGCGTACAATCTTGATTGGGCAACCTCTGCGGAAGTGCTGCGGAGGGCCATAGCGGACCGCTACGGCATCGACGTAGACATGAGCAACATCCAGCTTCAGCGGTTCGACAATGGCCTTCAGAGGGCTCGAGTCCGAGTGTTGGAAAGTGAAGCAAAGAAGATGGCGGACGTCCGGTTACTGATTGGCTGTGCAGCTGTCTTCTTCTTCGAGGAGCGGTCAACTCGACCAGCAACGGAGCGATGCTACCGTTGCATGAAGATGGGCCACCGGGCAGTGCGTTTTTAGAGGACTGGATTGCCACCTCATTAACCAATCATTGGATAATTAACCATGCCGAACTCATTCAATCAACGTTCCGCTAACCGCACCCAGCCCCAGGAGGAGCAGGCTGCAGGTCCGTCTTATTCGGAGAAGAAACCATCCCGCGATCATCGTCGTAAGGAGACATTTCGGAAGAAGAAATCTGAAGAAACTTCAGCAATGGAGAAAAAGGCCGTATATGAACATCTCTACTTCGGTTTTAATAATATGTCAGACGCCTTATCATCTCTTCAAGTTTCGGTCAATCCCCGTACCGTCATCGTCCCAATCACGACCCGTGGTGTACGCTTCATCATCAGAGCTATCGTAGCTCGTCTCTCAAGACTGGTCATTCGACAGCTTGAGACAATCCCACTGGCCGCGGCGTTATATCGCGTAACCTTGTTAGCTCTTGAAGCTAAAATTGGTATCGCGAAAGAGCAGACACCAGCAACTCACTATGGAACCGGATACGCTCAGTTTGATGTATCATACGATTACGTTCGCAAGCTCGGAGAGCTTGGTGCTAACTTTTCACCAATCGTTAATTACATCGCTTCACTTGGATCATTCACCGCGTTCAATACGCGCTATCTTCCTCGCGTACCATTTCAGCAGACAAACGCAGTTGGCATTATACAATTCCACCCCTGTCTAGTGACTCTTTCAACGCTAAGACAGACAGTCGTAGCTTTGAGTGACCAAAACTCAGACGCACAGGTTCGTGATCGGTTCTACACTCTAAATCCGATCCCCATCGCTCAGTGGACCCACCCACGCGTTCGTAACGCTGAGGGCCAGGAAGAAGGCAACTGGCGCCTTACAAACCCTGACGAAATTATGCCTGAAGAGTATGGTCTTGCTCAGCTTCAAGCCGATATCGACTTGATTATGGATACTATCAACATCGTTGGACGAAAGTATCCAAAATACATCGCGACTGAAAAAGTTGACTACGCTGCAAATGGAAGCCCAAGTTCGTTGGTCAGTTCCGCAATCCAAGCAATCCGTTGCAAGGATATCGGTCTAACTGGCTTAGTAATGCACACTCCGATTGAAGGCCACCGGGCAGTAGTGTGCGATGGTCCGGATCGTAGCCGACGCTGCTTCCGATGTGGGGAAGAAGGACATCAGTCCTTTGGTTGTAGAAATAAGCCAAAGTGCTGAGCATGTGGCGAGGAACACCAGACGGGATCCGTTAGATGTACTAATAAAAATCCCTGCATGAAAGTCGGCCCGTCTGGTGATGCGAGTTGTAACACGTAACGTGCGTGACATATATCAATAATATGTACGTGTAAAGCATTCACATTAAATAATTTTATTATGAGGGCAGCATGCCCGTCTGCGGCTATAAACCTCGCGGTAAACACGCAGGCGGGTAGTGTTGATGGGACGTAGTTTCAGAATATTTTTATATTAATAAACGAACTCATTGGGTTTAAAAAGGCCAATATTGGTCTGATGGTAACCCATCAATCAACATGTCCATGTTGGTCACTAATTACGCGAATTTTCTTCAGCGCTACTCAAAAACCAAATTGCTGTTATACAAAGCACTGATACGCCCAAGTATAACTTACGCCTCGCTAGTATGGTCCCGGTGCGCTAAGTCACATAAATTAAAACTACAAAGAACTCAGAATAAATTTCTTAAAACCATTCTTAAAGTTCCTCCTTGGTACAGAACCTCCACACTTCACATGAAATGTAATATTCCAACAATAAATCAAGTATTAAACAACTTTAAATTATCTTACACTGCTAAGTGCTCATCAAGCACAATTCAAATGCCAAGAGAACTCAGCTATTAGTAATTAGCTAGTTAGAATGAACGTGTAGCATAGCAAACGAAATTGCATTGAATTACTTTGGAGGTTTGCATGAAAGCATTAAATATTGCATACAAGCTATTAGAACATTTAGAACATGCATTAACGCAAGTAAGAACATTTAGAACTGAATCATTAATTTGCACACAAGTCATACATAAAACAATATGTTGCGTTGCGAAATCATAAACACACACCGAACAAGTCACGTTTAGTTAACACGTTCTATTTGAGGTCCACAGACGAGTTAAGACACGTTTATTGCTCAAGGTCAGAATCCAGGAAGCAAGTGCAATGATGGTCGAATCATGATTATTCACGCACAAACTTAATATCCATCAATCCAAAGGAATGTCTAGATAGAAAGTTAAAACCATACACGAGCCATCTTCAACAACCAATCAGAATTAGGGCAAACAATTATATCGAATAGCAATAGGAATTTTCCATAGTTTGGACCAATCAGAATTAAGATAAACAAAAGGATCAGGTACACGAATGGAAATTTCCTTTAAGTAATTCTCACGATCAGTCCCTGAAAAAGGTTATAAATTAAAGAACCATCGTCCAACAAGTCAGTCTCGTTCGGACAGCATGTGTTGCTGGACGATCGTTTCTCAAGAACAGCCCAGCAGTCTCGTACATCAAAAGTGATCAATAAAGTGTTGCGTTAAACGAAACCGAACATCAGGGCCTCAATACAGTTATTGCAAATATCACAAACAATGTCACTGGTGCATGTCTACTATCTGCATCCGATGTTTATACTGTTACAAACGTTATACATAAATATATATTTTTGTTTTTTTTTTTGTTTTTGTAAATATAATTAGTATGGTAGGAACTAGCTATAAGGATAGTAATTAAGAAGTACTTTTAGTTTTTCTTGTTTTTTTACGAGGGTTTTTCAATTTCGTCACACTTTTTTCCCTCATTACACTGTTTAAATCTACTCGATCGTAAAATCTAAAACACATTAGCCTTAGATAGCTAGCAAATATCAAACCAATGCGGAGAGGACAAGAATTCGTACCCATTATTTCACGCAACCCAGCACAAATGTATTATAATAATGTAACATTGGAAAAAAGACTACTACTCAAAAAAAACAACAGGAAAAAAAAGTACACAGGTGTAATTTTTATCGACATAAAAAATGCGTACAACAGTGTACTGACAAACAAGCTAGTACAGATAATGCAATCCAAAATGATATCGCCAGAGGATATCGTTTGGATTAAAAGTTTTCTCACAAATAGAAGCTTGGAGATAACAGTTGAGGACAGGGTTATTAAAAGAAGAGTGTCGCACGGAATACCCCAGGGAGATGTTTTATGACCGACCTTGTTTAATATATATACGAGTGGTTGCCACGAGATAAATAACAGCAAAACAAAGATCTTACAATACGCGGATGATTTCACGATTTTTGAAAGTGGGTTAACGCTGTAGAAGAAGCGCTCCAAAGATGCTCGAATTGGTTAGTTCAAACCTTAAACAACCTTAATTTAACAGTAAATGCGTAAAAATGTAATGTGATAGCTTTCCCAAACGATAAATTTAATTTAAAAGTACACATATTGGGAGACATAGTCAGTCAAACCAAAGAACACAAATGTTTAGGCATCACTATATATAGTAAATTAAAATTCTACCAGCATCTAGACAACCAAAGAGCTAAAGCCATAAAAGACTGAACGCTATCAAAACAATCTGTAACACCAGAAACCACATAGATCCCGAAAAGACCATACAAGTACATAGAGCAATAATCCGGAGAAGCATGGAGTATGGAATAGCTTTTAGCCTAAATGCTACCAAAACCAAACTGAAATCCATGGAAATATTATTAAATCAGTCACTACGAAGAGTAACAGGATGTATCAAAACAGCACATACTAATACACTTTAGTCCATTTCATCAGAAATTCCATTCTCTATATGATGCAAATATCTAGTAGCCAAGCAAATTGCCAAAATAAAAACTTGTTCATCAACAAATGCTCAAATCCTTTTCAAAGTACAAGCGCTAGGTACTAGACATAAGCTCTCCGCTGCAGAAACAATCTACAAAGAAAACTCGAACATACTAAATTTAATAGCAAAACCATATTTTAATAACTCTGTTAATTCCTTCCAAAACATTGACATTAAGACGGATGTCCCAAGACTGATATTCAGCTAAACAAAACTGAAATCCCATAATGGCAAGACAGCTTAGTATAGATTTTATAAAAGCTAACAAATCTGAGCTTCAAATATTCATTGACGGAAGCAAAAACACAAATGGATGTGCTATAGGTATTTTCATCACTCATGAAAAAAGGCGAGCATAACATATCTTTTAAATTAAAAAAACACAGTGTCGATATGTACCCTAGAACTATATGCCACCAAAAAAGCACTAGAATTTGCAGCCATAAGAAGAATCAAATACCCCACAATTTTCACAGAGCGTAGATCTGCCTGCATCAAATTAGAACAAGCCATCAAAGAAAGATTTGTGGACGAATATTAAACAACTGCGAATATTTAGAAGCTAAAATTTAATGGATTCCCAGCCACGTCAATATCAATGAGATAGCAGATTACCTAGCTAAAGAGGGTACAACGTGTAACCAAATTATCAACAACGCAATGTTAAAAAACCTACATTGTTCTAAAGATGGGATGCGCACCAGGACGTGCGTACTCTATTTTTGCATTGCGTTCCCTTTCTTGCCTCGCACACGCACATACCCAGGTACACAGAACTGATAGATTTTCTACGCAACCATAGCCGTACATTGCAGTTAGTAGGAAAATTATTAGGTAGAGCAATTGAAGCGAACAGAGCCAAAGAAAATGCAAAAGACACCCTAACTACAAGACGACCATATGCAGTACATACCACCGTATCCGACACAACCAAATGTGTGTTTTGTAATCAAACCAAGCATTTATCGTTCTGGTGTGAAAGGCTAATACAACTCAATGTTCTTTAAAGAAGAAAACTGGTGCAATCAAAAGGGCTGTGCTATAATTGTTTATCTTCTACACATAATTTAGCACAGTGCCAATCAAGTGCGTGTAAAGTTTGTGGAGCTAAACACCACACCATGTTACATACAGACGAGTCGCTCTCAGTTACGTCTCGCCTCGAATCCACCGCCGGACCCAGCTCGAATACAACGTCTCAATCGTTGACATCAAATGAGAGGAATACCACCGTGTTATTACAAACGGTCGTATTAAATGTCCTTGATACGAACGGACAACCGCATTTGGCTCGTGCCTTACTCGACTCAGCATCGCAGCTAAACATTGTGACCGCCCGATTAGTTCAACGTCTTCGAATCCCCAAACGACGGGAGTATCACACAACCGGAGCAATTGGACAATCGACCACCCTATCTAAGCATGCAGCTCATCTCGTGCTTCAGTCAAGACAAACCGATTACGTTGCATCCGCCAAATGTCGTGTGTTGAATCAGGTGACCTGCGATCTTCTCATAGCGAAAATAGACATATCAAAATGGGAGACGCCGGACCATATTGTGTTAGCAGATCCTTCCTTCAACGAATCCGGACTGTTGCGCCTACACGTAGGCTTTGCGGATGCCACCGTGAGTGGTGTTGATTGGGAATTGAGATCCTTAGTTTACGAGAGAGTTTCTCAGAAAACAGGAGAAAGGATACAAGAACGTAGATAATAGGGAGTGCGTTAAAAAAGGGAATAAAATTGTTCAGATCAAAACGAAACAGCGAAGAGACTACACGAGCAGATCAATCGTTTACTACAAAATTCGAACCAGCCCTTTAAGTGCGTGTGTGCGTACACGGACCGATCGATCTACTCATCGGGGAAGAACTCTACCATGATATAATAGAAGAAGGATTAGTCAAACTGCCGTACGGAAAGCTGGCGCTACAGAATACTACTTTAGGGTGGGTAGTATCTGGTAGAGTCTCGCTTAACCAACCAACTACGAACACTTCTACCGCTGTGCACGCCTGCAGTTCAACAACAGATCAGCTAAGCAAGTTTTGGGAGCTGTGTGTACTGTCCGTGGAGGAAAAGCTGTGCGAAAAGCAGTTCACAGCAGCTACAATTCGGAATGCAGATGGTCGATTCGTTGTACATCTTCCGTAAAGAGAAGAGAAACTGGCTCTTCTGGGCAACTCTGGGCGAATGGCGATATTCGCCGCTTTTTATCTTTGGAGCGCCGATTGTTATCAAACCCAATGTTGAAAAAGGCTTATTCGAACTTCATCCACGAATATCAACAACTAAACCATATGTATGAAGTGACTGATCAGAAATTAAGCGAATCAACATCATCATACTACCTACCACACCACTGTGTGGTTCGACCGGACATTACAACGACGAATTTACGTGTAGTGTTCGACGCATCGTGCGCATCAGACTCCGGAGTATCATTGAACGATGTTCTCATAATCGGACCCACCTTACAGGATGACCTGTTTTCCATTCTTCTTCGCTTCCGAACGCCGAAATACGCAGACATAGAAAAAATGTATCGGCAGATTCTGGTGAGTGAAAACGATCGTCCGTTACAACGAATCATATGGCGTAATTCTCCAACCGAACGATTACGTACCTTCCAATTAAATACGGTTACATATGGAACGTCTTGCGCGCCGTATTTAGACACCAAAACGCTACAAGTGCTTGCTCAGAACGGAGCTACAACGCATCCTGCAGCCACTGCCATCCTTAAGCAAGACTTTTACATGGATGATATGCTGTCGGGCGTCAACACTATTAAAGAAGAAGTCAACGTGTGCCGCCAGCTGATGCACTTATTAGAATCAGCTGGATTCTGCTTAAGGAAATGGGCTACGAACTGCCAAGCCATCTTCGAAGACCTACCAGCCAATCTGCAAGACGAACGCAACATATACGACTTGGACTCGAAAAACGCGGTTATCAAAACGCTTGGACTGAAATACAACTTGTCCTGCGATTGCTTCTGGTTTGATATACCGAAGTGGTGCGAGACAGAGTTCATCACGAAACGGATCGCAGTATCAGACACAGCGAAATTATTCGATCTGCTTGGACTGGTTGGACCCGTCATCGTTGTGGCAAAAATATTTCTACAGAACTTATGGAAAAACGAACTATCATGGGACGAACCACTTGATCATGATATGCAAACCCGGTGACTGAACTTTGGAGATCAACTGATCAACCTAAAATCATTAAGCATACCTCGTCGAGTGCTTGGTCATCAGTTGAACAACTTACAAATGAATTGTTTTCGCGATGCATCCGAACGAGCGCATGGAGTAGCAATCTACATTCGGTCAGTGGACACAGACGGACACACAACGGCTACTCTATTTACCGCCAAATCGCGAGTCTCACCTCTAACTAATTCTCCTAAGCAAAAGAAAGGATTTGCTTACTGCGCTTTTAATTATCGACCGCACTGTTATCAGCTCATCTATACGAGAAGGTGATCAATGCTTTAAAAATACAAGTAGAGACGTTTTTCTGGTCTGACTCTACCATCGTACTACACTGGCTAGCACCCAACCCGTCCCGTTGGAAATTCTTCGTGGCCAACAGAGTGAGTGAACACATAACGTTAGGAAAGAAATGGTGCCATGTTCCGGGGAAGCAGAATCCCGTTGATATCATTTCTCGGGGAATGGATCCATACCTGCTTGAATCATCTAGCTTTTGATGGCACGGACCCGAATGGCTCACCAAACCAAATTCAAAATTGCCTGATACAAACATACCCATACATACGGACATCGAAGCAGACGTACTAGAAGAACGGCAACAGTCCTTGGTCACACAAGTGATACCAGCAAACGAAATATTTGGGCTTCGATCATGATACACTTTTCTTCGACGATTGATCGCTTGGATACATCGCTTCATCTACAACTCCAAACGAACCAATCGCGAACGAAAACGACGGTCATATCTAACGGTACAGGAACTGGACATCGCAACAAAATGTTTAGTTCGTTTAGCTCAACGTGCAGCCTTCCCTACTGAACTTGCAGGCTTATCAAAGGGCAAACCCATTAAGAAAAATTCATCACTGATGGCACTAGCACCATATGTGGAAGATGGGTTGCTTCGAGTAGGAGGACGACTTCGACATGCTGCTATAGGAAGACGGACTACCCCTGTCTCGGTCGTGTTACACAAATCATTGAAGAAGCTGACAAAAATATAAGGGTAGTAATAGTTAAGACAAAAGAAGGGAAATTTAAACATGTACAAAAAATGTGTTCTCCCGATTCGCGAACAGTCGGATCAATCATAAATACGTAAGAAAGAGTTGAATTAGTTTGTAATTCAACGCTGGTAAGCAAGACTAAAACGCAGCAAAACACAATTCACACAGTCCAGGTACCAACGTCCATCCTAACATAACGTCCACCCATACATCCATCATAACACAAAGCATAAACAAATACACCTCAACACAAATCGGGGCACCCTCAAACCAAAAGACAAGACCGGATGGGCAAAGGAAAAGTATATCCGCGAATTGGGCTGTGTACGCATCGTCCGGATGCGCACCAGGACGTGCGTACTCTATCTTTGCATTGCGTTCCCTTTCTTGCCGATGGGACAATTCTGTTAGAAATAGCAATGTATGTTATTAATCTTGGCATTGTATTGTATTCCTACCCCCGAGCTGTCAGGCGTGAATGACAGATTCAATGTGTGAATCACCTAGCGTGATTAAAAAGTTAGAGATAAAGAAAAAACGTAACGATGACCTATGCATGTATCTCCTAAAACTTCCCGCGAGAATCTATAACGCTCAGCGAGCTGAAACATCTTAGAGCAGTAGACCATCATCGTGTTTACTTTGAGAATTACTCGAATAAAAGCGGGCCCATGCAATGTACTAACTGCCTTAAAATATTGTACAGCTTCACTAACAATTAAAAATTGTACTAACAAAATTTAAGTGAAAAAACAAACTTTTGTTGTACATCACCGTTGTTAGACTGACAATTATGCATATTTCTAAGATATGGGAAAATTGTGCCTTAATATGTACATATTAAGAAACTACAAATATGTCTCAAAATAAGTACCTTAAAAAAATACTTAAATTTCCTCCATGGTACACTACATATGATATTCATAGAATTTCTGGAACTCTTACAGTTAAAAATTTTCTTTGCGCTATTTACTTTCTGGAACGCCCACCCAAATGCATTTGTACAAAGTTAGATAGTAAGCTCCATTATCGCAAAGCGTTATAAACTTTTTCTATATTGAGTAGAGGTCAATTGATCGGAACCAATGTAAAACTTAATATGAATGGAACTGTCAATCGAGTCAATAAAAATTAATGTAATGCAGTGTGCCCTTGAGAATGCTGGAATTGCGATACCCCTAACTGCCAACCATCATGCAGCTTCGTCAACTTTACGCCAGCCCTTCTGGAACCTCTTTTGTCCCTGCAGTGATTGAGATTATGAGTGCGCTTGCCCACACGTGCAGACAATGCAGCAACAAATAACGCTAAGACCATTCCGGAGGATAAGCTTAAGAATGTATTTCCTGATATACATGCAAATAGTGCTGCAAACGCACCTGCAACAAGTGCTTTAATGAAAGCTAACCCAGGATCACACACTGCCGTGCTTGTGACAAACGCGTAGAGAGAGTCAAATTGCGCCGCAGTTGATGATGAACTGGCTTTTCTGCGTAAGCGGCTCGAAATTCTAGAGCTTCGTGAAAAGATAAAGGAGCTAGAATTGCGCAGCAATGAGCCCACATTGTCATCACCAATGATTATAAAGTACGAAGAATTTATCGAGAAATTCAATGGTGAAATGGACAAAATTGAGCAATGGTTACGGGAATTAGAAAGATCTGGTAGCGATCCAACCAATTCTATACAAATATTTGCCACATACTACAGACACATAATAGTAAAACGGAATAACACGGAAAAGAACAATTTCGAAAAATTCACGCTTCAAAATTCTTAAAACAAGTATTCCTGTCTGGATTCTTCCCTAACTGCGACTTCTACTCGAGAACGTGCCAAACACCAACCACTACGAGACTGCCAAAAACGACATAATAAAACATTTGAAAGAGTCTCAGCGAAGCCGTTTGCATCGGTTGCTCTACGAAATGAGCCTCCGCGATAGAAAACCGTCTCAACTACTGGCCGAGATGCGTCGAACCGCTAACTAGCGAAGACTGACTTAATCTTAGTAGACCTCTGGATCGGACGACTACCACCATACGTACAATCCGCCGTGATCGCTTCTGCTCAGAGGGTAGCTGACCCCGTGGTGGACCCGGGAGTACAAGCCACAGCCAAGCTGATGACCGAACGATTCGACAACTACGAACCTGTAGCATTCACGCTACTACCGATAAGAAAAGGAGCACGCCAACGGTTCATATTTTGGCGAAGAGTTAGGCATCAGGTAACAGAGAATAGTATAAAAGGCAGAGCCAGAAGGTTTTGGCAAGCCACCCAGGACGCAAATCCTCAATAAAAGAAGACAACAACACTTCAAACCGATTCAGCCACCTCAACGTCGACATCATTGCACCTCCCCGTCAGCAACGGCAACTGATATTGCCTAACAATTATCGCCCGATTTACAAATTGGCCCGAAGCCGTTTCGATTCAGAATTGCTGTTCCACTGGATAGCCCGTTTTTGAGGTCCGTCTTACATCACCAAGATCAAGGACGACAATTGGAATCTGCCTTGTTCCGAGAGCTAACGCGTACACTCGGAACCTAACACATCTGGACGGTCGCATACCATCCACAAGCTAACGGGTCGTCGAAAAACCTCCAACAGCCTTGACCGACCAGTCTGTCTTTGCGAAAACGCTCCGCGAAGCGACGAGTACTATTCATCCGCCGAACACCGCCTGGCACACAAACCGTACCGCTTTCTTTGCGCCACGCCGACCTGGACAGATGTACACACGTTTTCCTACGCAACGACAACGTCCGACCTGCTCTAATAGTACCATACCATGGTCCATTTCAGGTTCTAATACGAAATCCTAAGTCCTTTCAGATACTCCTCCATGGACAGCCACTGCTGACAATGACGCTGCTTCCAAGAACGCCACCAACAATACCATAATGGATAGCGTCGCCGCTGATGTTTCCCCTGTAAATTATCAGACACTAGAAAAGCGTTTAGAATTGCTGGAGCCTCGGGTGCAAATAAGACAACAAGAACTACGTCAGAAGGGGCTACGTGAGTGAAGAGGCAATATTGAACAGGATGGCCGAGTTGTAATTCCATGTTTACACACCACCAACCAACCAAATGAGTGTACACGGAGAACGACACGAGGTACAGGAAGAGAAACTGTTCTAAATCCTAATCATTGTCTGTGTGCACCTAGTGTTGACATTGTACAACATGTATAAAACGTACACGAAGAAACAGGTTCTAAAAGGTGAAAAAGTGCAAAAATTTAACAAAAAGTGAAAAGCGATATCAAAATGCACAGTAAAGTGATCCGCATATGATATCGACCAACATAGACAAAAGTGTGACCAAATGTGAGGAGCAAGCCAACCAGACATCATCACCGGCGATGGCCAAGTTAATATCATTAACAGATTGGACCAACAGTCAGCTGACCATGGCGATCGCCTACGTAAAACTGTGATTATTATTAGTGAGCTGTGCAATACATCTTGTTTTGTTCTTATGGAAGCTCTGAAAAGCACTCATGAGCAAACAAGCGTTGCGAGCGGCACAACTACAAGCCAGCACCAACAACATCTAAATTAAAAAGTGCAGTGGAAAACCGTTACGCTTAATCACCGATCACCGCGATTTCACCCTTTTCGCGCTTCGGCACGTGCCGATAACAGTTACGAAAAATGTACTTAACTCAACAAAAAAATCGCGACCACGTTTCAACACGAAGTGACATCCTATACGTAATCACGTTGCATTAAACTGAAACCGAATAAAACGGTATGAAAAAAAACCCAGTGAACTAAGAACGTATGAAAGTGACGCAAATAACAATAAATAACAAAGTGGAACCCGTTACAATTTCGAAAATCATAAGAATAAATAAGGACAACAGCTCAGTGATCAATCATTCTACGGCGCCAGCCAAAAGTCTGTGAGACATAAAGCGCAACCAGCCGAACGAAGAGAACCAGTCAGCCCTCCAATAAGCAGAGGAGGGAAACTTACCAGCAGACCGAGAGTTACGGAGAGACAGCCCTCTAGCCCGCCACTCCGCCAGCCCGCCAACACACCAACCCGCGTCCAGCAAAACAGAGGAGGACAACCCACCAGACGTACAGAACCAGCAGGCCAGCAATGAACTGAGACTACGACGAGGAAAGTTACAAATTGTACGTCCGGCAACGATACGGACCACCACACGAGGAGGTCGACAAGCAAGCCCTGACAGTTCTGGAGCAAATGCTCCAATTGAGCAGAGAAAACTAATAAGAAAGAAAGTTTGTTTAAGAAAGAAAAGATGGTTGTTTGTACGAATATATGAATATATTAATTGGGCCAAACAAGAAAGAAAATTGGCTTAAGAAAGTGAATAATGGTTGGTACGAATTCAAAAAAATTAAAAGTTAGTTTTTTCTCTTATTTTTTTACTTTAAAGTCAAATTATTTAAATTGTATACTTACATTTCTAAATGACGAAAATAAAACAAAATATAGAAAAATTTACAAACTATTAATGGTAAATTACTACAAAGTTCTTATAAACTTAGGACGTGTAGCTTAACTCAATTTAGGCTTCAAGCTGAAAATTGTTTTAAAGCATCACAGCAAGAAATTGATTGACCCCAAAGGAAAACATACAATCAATGAACTAATAACTTTCCGCAAATTTTCTCAAAACTTATTCACTAACATTAAAACTAGAATAGAAATACACATATTGAATAACTTAATAGAAACTCTATCGAGTAACTCTAATAAAACTCTATATGTGAAGAACATTTTTCCTTTTTAAAACAAGCGCGACACGTAGTCGATTATTCCCCGTTTCCGGATTCATCGGATTGCTCCGGATTCAATCGGAGTGCTCCGGAGTGCTCCGGATTCGATCGGAGTACTCCGGAGCTCCGGAGTCGAATCCGGAATTTTTTTCGGATTCGGAGTCGGTTTTCAACGTGTGGATTCGGAGTGGATCCGTGAATCCACTCCGGAGTTCCCATCACTAATTGGAACTGTTAAAGCTGCGTCATAATATACAGGCTATGGAATGTCAACAAAATCGTGCCTTGCCACCATCTGCGAAACCGAATCGAGCGCTTGCGTTAGAATTAGAGTTAAAACATAAAGTTAGTTTGTTCTAAGATCCCAGCTAGGCAGGTTGTTTGAAAATATTTTTTTTTTTATAATCGTCTAAATAAAAGACTCATAACTGGCATATGTAGCGATACTTGTGTGTTTTGCAACACGTGCCATTCACATCGAACTTGTTTCGAATTTGACGACCGAAGTGTTTCCCAGCTACATATCGTTTCGTGGCTAGTCGTGGACTTCCAACAGAGTTACACTCTGATAATGCAATAAACTTCAAGGGAGCAAGCAAACAGCACAGCGAAGTGTATAAGTTGTTGGATTCTTCAGAGCATCAAAGGAGCATTCCAACATGGACCCTGGAAAGGAAGATAATGTACAATTCCATCCTGCCGCGAGCTGGGCGTTCGATGAAATATCACCTAATAGTACGTGTATCACCTAGATGTGTTGATGTGTTGAACGCTACAAATTATGTAGCATGGAAATTCCAAGTGCGAACGCTGCTAGAGCGGAAGGAGGCGATAGTGGCTAGAGCATACTATCGCCATGCTTGTCGAGGACAACTATTTGCGATTCATAAAAAAGGCCGAGACGGCAAGAGAAATGTGGGAAAGCCTGCGTGCCTATCACGAGAAAGCAACTATAAGTAATCAGGCTATGTTGCTACAGCAATTGTGTTAGACAATCCTAGCGGACCTGTATGAGCGCTTAGATAATGCCGGAGTCGACCCGAGCGAGCTGACGAGAATAATAATGCTGTTACGTTCCTTGCCACCGTCATACAGCAGTTTCGTTACCTCGTTGGACAATCGGATGCAGGAGGATTTGACAATTGATGTAGTCTTGGGTCGCTTCTGAGATGAGAGCTTGAAAAGGGAAAGCCAAGCTTCGGGTGGCTGTAAGGAAGAACGTGTTATGAAAGCAGAAGTGAAGAAGGGTGAAAAGATGAAGTGTTTCTTTTGTCACCAGCCGGGTCATTTTCGCAGAAACTGCCGAAAGTTTCTGGAAACCAAGAAGAATGCATATTCTGCACGGCAAGCGAAACACACAGATGTAGATCGAAATCCCAGGAAGGATAATGCTAGCGTATTCGATGCTGTATGTTTCATGGCAGGTGATATCATTCCTGGCGCTTGGACCGTGGATAGTGGCTGTACGTGTCACATGACTAACGACCGGGATTTCTTTACGGAATTTAAAAGTAATGTGTTTACTGACGTCGTGTTGGCCGACGGAAAGAAGACTAAGTCAACTGGCTGTGGTAGTGGTGTGATCTTTGGTGTAAACGACAAAGGAAAGCGGATTGCTATAAAAATGGAAAATGTGCTGTATGTTCCAGAAGAGCGTGTTATGAAAGCAGAAGTGAAGAAGGGTGAAAAGATGAAGTGCTTATTTTGTCACCAGCCGGATCATTTTCGCTGAAACTGCCGAAAGCTTTTGGAAGCCAAGAAGAAGAATTCACATTCTGCACAGCAAGCGAAACAGACAGATGAAGATCGAAATTCTAGGAAGAATAATGTTAGCGCATTCGATGCTGCTTGTTTCATGGCAGGTGATATAATTCCTGGCGCTTGGACTGTGGATAGTGGCTGCACGTGTCACATGACTAATGACCGGGATTTCTTCACGGAATTCAAGAGTAACGTATTTACTGACGTCGTGTTAGCCGATAGAAAGAAGACAAAGTTAACTAGCTGTGGTAGTGGTGTTATCTTTGGTCTGAATTACAAAGAAAAGCGTGTAGCGATTAGAATGGAAAATATGCTGTTCCAGATTAGTGCTGAGGATTGTTGGAAGGTGCATTGATTACAGTTAGAAAGCTAACTGTTGTAATTGTCCTTGCTGGACAGCGTTCACCGGTACATTTCACTTTTTGGCTCACCTTCCCACCTTTCCTCCAAGACTGGTAGTTCCAAGTAGAACAACAGCCACTCTTGATTTCCTGCCAATCAAAACGTGTCCCGGAGTAGACCGCAGCCTACACTATCAAAATATCGAATATTGAACTCAATGTTAAAAAATCAAAGAAATAACTAACAAAATTAACAACAACCTGCCAATTGCGAATTTCATAGCGAGCAAAAGTAAGGAGATGAAGAATAAACTAATCTAACTAAACTCAACCAGACGAGTTAAAAGATGGGATGCTATAAGTACAGCATATAAATGGCTAGCTGGTTCCCCAGCTGCCGAAGATCTTAGACATCAATGCAGACATCAATACAACTTTAAATAAGTTTATCATTGAAAAGAAAGCAAAAGTTTGCATAAACAACGACATAAATTCGAAGATTGCAGAGATGACTCATACTATAAACGAACTCATAGGAAAACATTCAGCAAAAGAGAAAATTTTAATACAACAAACAGATGCAATCAATCTTTTAGTTTATGACGTTCCGACGGACGTTGGAGCCATTGCGGCTCTGTCAGACGGACATGACTCCTAGACCCCCACGGCTGTGACAGCACTCATGGCTCCGCCATGCGACCCGAGCACAATCTTAACTTGAGTCTAGGAAGTAGTCAGCCACTGGCTTGTAATGGGTTTGGGCAGGCTTCCACAACGTGGGAGGCGTGCACACGATCTTTGAGGGTTTGCGCCCTCAAAGTTAAATAAATGTCTGCTGACGTTCGTCGCGACACTTCGTTTAAATTAAATCCACTCCTGCCTGGAGGACGTATATCTAGCCAAAATCGTCGAGTTGGTAACTCAAGGACGTGCTAAGTGCAAAAGCTTAATGCCTACAGACTGCAAAGGCTCTAAGTCCAGGTGCGGGAACAGTCGGCCCTTCGACGGGTGCCCAGCGGTATTGTCGACGAGATGGCATCAACATCTCAGAAACCAACTGCCAAGGTTAATGGTTGCCTTGGAGGAAGGAAGCTAAACCAGAACCCTACCGGATCGGTGTCGCGTTGCCCTCCGGCTGGAAAGCTAGACGCAAGTATGACCGAGGGCTCGAATCCCCGAGGTGGAAGCAAGCCAGATTCGAACGACCATTCCCGACTATACCCTAGTCTGGACGTGCTGGAATCCGTGAGTAATCTATCACTGGAAGAGAGCAATCCAGAGCATCAGGACTCGGGGATGGTGATTGGACACATTGCAACTGAAACAGGATCCCGCATTCCAGATCTTAAATCGATAGAAGGTCTCAAGACCGAGGTTCATCTGGATAGGTGCCCAGTGTATGGGAAATCGTATCTCACACGTCACCTCACAGCCCCGATATGGGGTCGAGAACGAGAGGGCAGATTGATTGACGTTCTCGTCGGGTGCTTACCAGCACCTGGGGAGTGTGTTTGTCCATCAGCCATAAGTAAATTCGACGCCCAACGGGGCGAGGTGGTCCTTAGCCCAGAGGCAGTGAAGGCAGACATATCGCGGAGATCAACATACTTCGTCCATTCAGTGGGCGGAGTTAGAGACATCTTTGAGGCCAACCTTGACTGCACATGGGAGAGGGATTCAAGGCAGCAGCGCGGCACATCCATCTTAGGATTTGGTGCTGCGCACCCAAGAAGTCCATCGAAGAATGCAACGCGCAACGTTAGCATCCAGGTGGCAGCGCCGACGCCAGTAAGAGTGTTGGCGAAAGTTAAATTAGTGGGTAAACCAAAGACACCCGCTAAGGAGGTGGTAAAACAGCCGCGTGGGCGTGCCATAGTTGCACAGTCGCCGCCTCAAATCACGAAATCCGCCAAGAAACGAGCCCAGATGAGACGAGCGGAGGAACGAAGAGCGGAGATAGTCATGCAGGCGAGAGGCCAGGTGGCCCATTTTGGAGATCACTCCATCCAAGGAGAAGCGGCTGCTGACCGCATTACAACCTTTGGGTCAGCAGCAGTCCAACAGAACGTGATCTCTTATCTCAGGAACAGAGTGGCTTATGAACCCAGCTCCATCCAGTGGCCAGAGGATCCGGGTGATGAGGTTCACATAGTCGGAACGCTGTTGAGGAGCGCTCTAGGCACAGCACCCGTCGTAACAGAAAGGAGAGGGGTCTTTACATTGTGGACGAGTGGCCGACCGCAAGGAGTATCTGTATCAGCGAGGTACGGCCAATGTCTGGGCAAACTGGACGACTCACTTATGGCCAGATTCATGATAGATAAGGCCAATTACAACACGAAAGCTGTAGCTGGAGCCCTTACCTCCGCTATAGGTATAAGTCATGATGTGGCGACCACTGTGGCCACACAGATTGGTCTATCCAAAGAAATCAACGATAACACGGTCGTATCGGCAACTATATTCTCTTTTCCCTTCTTGTACCGAATTTCACACTCCAACCCTTGTCGTCTCATTAGCTGGTATGGCAGCACGCAGAGGCCAATAAGTAAATGTTTCAAACATTCATTTCTCCAAGTAAGATTTACTTCGACATAAAACATACAGGTGAAATACAGTTGGCAGTCCAGTTAAATTTCTGTGACTGTACAGAATTTTACCCTGTATCGAATTCAGTTGACAGAGGTGACACATACGAGTTGTACGTTCTTTCTTCTAACACGACTATCTACGTTGAAAGTGGTGCTTTTACTTCGCTAGAGTCAGTTAAAAAGTTGGCATAAAGACTGTCTAATCACTACGGTGGTGAATTTTCAAAAGTATATCACAGCCTTTTGAAGACTATCGAGGTACATTTAGATGGCGTCGAACATGAATACCACTGCTCAAGAGTTCAAGGAGAAGCTGGAACTCACTCCTGCTGAGATAACTGAGTTTGAGTCATCTGGCATGTGTCCCGAGCATATCAAGGCTCATGAGACTGGACAAGAGTACCACATTCTAGGCATAATGCCAGAAGAAGTTGGACTTCATCATGCTGGAATCCAATTCAACTTCCGGAGCTGGAGACTGAGTTCATGAAGGTAGTTGTTGACTACGGTAGTGTTGTTAATAAAGCAACAAGAAGCTATGCACTTGAGTTTGCTGTCAAG
>KZ063700.1:0-29802 GCA_002091835.1 Anopheles maculatus
CCAAACGTGCCTAGTTAAGGATTGTGTGGAATTTTCTTCGTATTGTTTACGTTTCTCTTACTTGAAAATTGAATCTCTCAAGTATCCGTTTTCCTGGCCTGTCACAAGTTTTACCTATTAACTTGGCACGGCGTTACGACTGACTTAAAATAATGTTATTTTTAAAGTCAATGTTTGTTCAAATCGTAACCACTAAGATTGCAGCAACCACTCTCTTGCAGTGGATTAAATTTGGACCAATCTCATAGTTAATCTGAACGAATCAATATGTAAAGAAAATGTGCGTTTTTTCACACAATAATTTTCACTCACAAAAATGTTTGTGTTCGTCTGGTAACGAGAAAAAATAGAACAATTTAACCCCACATAACAATCGTTTATGAAGTTCTATTAATTGTTTCCTTCTTCATATGGCATGTTGTTGCTTATTAGAGTTCAAAAGAAAGATAACTTTCCTGAATAGCCATTTTATCATCCCTCTAACCTATGCTTCAAATGCTAGTCCAATTTAACACACGGATGTTTAGCTTCGTTGTCATCGTTGTATCTAACGTCGTTGTCGTCGTTGGCGTTGGCCGTTCTTGCCTCTCGCAGGAATCACAAATTAACTGTTCAAAAACGGCGGGACCACTGGAACAAACGTTCATTAGTGCGCCAGCGTGGCATGACTCAGGCCGTTTTAGACGACAGACAGCAGCGGGCAGCAGCAACAAGCACAAAAAAAACACAGGAGAAAATAATGGAGGTATATCGTGAAATTACGATTTTAGAATAATTCAATGAATTGAACCAATCGATTGAAATTAGTTTTTTTCTTGCTTCCTAATGTTGCCTTCCACCCGTTCTCAGCCCAACCTATCAGCGTTTTGCGGACAACTTGTAACGCATCGTCATCTGCTAGTTCCCATGTTGTTTAGCATCTGTTCGGGTTCTACCTTACACTCTGACCAATTGTTCGTCATTGTTCGTCCTTAGCTTCCAGCGATCGTTGGGATGTTTGGAAAAGTCGGACTTAACTACACCACCACTGGCAAGCGTTCCGTGACAAAACAGCGCCTGTTACGAACCCAGCGCTGGAATTGACTGATTTCCAAACGAAAGGTTTGAAATTGAGGAATTTGGAAGCCTGTGGAAACCGATTGAGTGCGGAAGTGCCACCGTGTCTGATTCACAGCAGCACCATCGCTTCCCCTCTGCCCCATTCACTCGTTCTTCTTTTCCTTCGCACATGCGCCATGCTTATAATGAGGTAAAAAACCAAATTCCTCAAGATGATCGAACAAACGTGCTTCCATCGTTCCATCGTCGAAAATTTGTGTGCGTTTTTTTTTTGGCATTCAAACCATAATTCTGTTTTGATCATCGCTCCCGATGTGGGCAGTGTCTGCCTCCTCAGTCCAGCAGCAACGAACGCCAAGATTCAAAGCAAAATTTCTCATATTAGCTATTATGAAACCCGTACACGCTCCGCTATTGCGCGCGCTGCAGCATTATTGGAGGGAAGAAATCGAAAACTAGCCTCGGCCATTTGTTCAGTGGCGCACAAAGAGGCGAAGAATGGAAGGAAACTGGAAATTCGGTGGCAGCTAAAAAATTGCTGAATCAAAGCTGAAAAATACAAGAGAAGAACAAGCCCTCCTCGCACCCGACTACCCATCTCCACAGCGAAAATACTTGCTTCATCGCGTTTGTTCTGAAGTGGAGACAAAAACACATTCAACAGGAGCGCAGTAATAATAGCAACACAACACCAACCACAACAAAAAAACCTAAAATCACCCCACCGAACACGTTGGCGGTGGCTGTATGTGAGTGTGTGTGTGTAAGTATGTATGCTTTTTCGGTGTGTCCAACTTTTGCGCTCAGAATATTCGATTATACAATTATATATAATTTCCCATAAATAAGTACTTGGCTGTGCTGTTCAAAGATGTTAATTGGGATTAGGTTTCAAATCTTCATCATCATCATCATCATCATCATCATACCCACAACGAACAGAACAAGCTGAAAAGCACCTTGGAAGTTGTATTGTAGAATCGACCAGAGCACCCAGTACCGGGAACGAGCTAAGTCAGTGCGTGCGGTAAGGTTAGGTTGCTTAGGGCACATGATGTCGGTGGCAATGGCTGGCAGCATTCCAGTAAAATTGATTGATTTAGTAGAATTGCTTGTTCTAACTAATTCTTCCCAAAACAAAAAATCCTGTTCCGGCGTTGATCGGTCCAAAGATGCCGGATAGAATCGTTCAAGATGCGTTTAAATTGAATTACGAAAAGCTGAAAATGAAATTGTTTTCAAAAGCAAAGCAGTCATTCGATGCTAATTTTGTTGATAATTAAATAAATTTATTCGCCAAGTCGTTGGCCATTGAAAGCATGGGAACGATAGCAAAGCACTTACGACATTCCGTTTCTAAAGGATAAAGGAGGAAGAGTCGGCATAAAAAAATGCTTTGCGATAAGATAAGACTGAAAATAATCTGCCAAACTCGGCATGTAATACGCAGAATACGGGGCAAAAATACCCACATCCATGCTAAGAAGCAGGTTGAACCGTTCCGAACAGTTAGAAAGGCGCACCACGTGATTATGGTCCGAACATTATCCAGGGGGCACATCGGGCAGGAAGATTTCCGTCTACCTGCAGCCAAAGGACGTGATTCTCGGTGTACCGTCAGTCGTCTGGTGCAACGCCGAATGGTGAGAGAACAAGGTAATTCAACGAAAATAAACAGCCACCGAAAAAAACACTTTCCAACCATCCAGTGGCCGTCGCCGTAAGCCCGGTTGTTCGCCTTACGAATTTTAATTGAAAGCAACAATTAAGCGAAAAACAAAATCCTCAACATAAGCAACAAACAAGCAAGCATTTGCCGTCGTTCTACCCGTTTGCTACCGGTTATCGGTATTTAGTCGGTGTTCCGTGTCCACCTTCCTGCGCCCTTTTCAGGCAATAATTGTTGCAGAAAGGACTTGCGTCTTGCGACCATCTTCCCGGGCCGCGGGCAGCAAGGGACTGGCTATTGGAAAGAAACTGGTTCGATGAGGGCCAAAACCGGGTAGAGTTTGTCATAGTCTCTCTTTTCGATGTGCCGAACGAATGGATGAGCGTACGGACGAGCATAAGTACAATATATGTATAAAAAAAAACACACACACACACACACACATCTACACAGCCACACTTCACCACTTCCCTCTCGCTAACGTTGGTTCTTTGGATAATTTTTGAAAATGTTTCTTCCTCTCGATGGTACTCTCCGGGAATATTGACCACGTTCCGGTCGGGAAAAAGGAAAAATTTACACACATACACACACACACACATGTACGAGAGCTGTGAGGAAACAACGTGTGCAGAGGTGCGTCAAATGGGATGAAAAGGGACGAGCACGATCATCACGTTTTACATCTTTCTTCTCCTATCATCCGTCTCATCGAACTCCGGTCCCGAACCATCTCCGTGTAGGATGTCCGTGTTGCGTGTTCAAACATGCAGCCGTACACACAAAAAGGATGCGCGATCGCCACATTCCTTGGCAACCTCCGCCTGCTGCCTGCTGCCTTCTATGGCGCATCAGTCTCCTCCCGGGTTTGGTTCCCTGGGTTAGCTGAATATTTATCGCGCCTCCTCAAGTTCTGCACTGCATTCGCGCGGTTTGATTTTGTTATTTTGATTTTTACTTCACTCTGCACTGGTTTAACTTATTACTTCACTTTGCCATTTTCTAAACGATTTTCGAGATGTCTAAGCATCTATCGATACACATTCTTTGATCCAGGGATACGAAAGAAAAAACAGACACACATTTTATCTTGACTGACGGCAAATTTCACCAAACCCAAACTTGTCGATTGATGCACGTGTCGTACTGGTTTGCTGCTGCGTTTTGCAATGGCATTGGCATCCCGCAAAACTTGCAAGCCGCTGCCTCGATCCTCTTATTGCACGACCAAACTCGTGAGAATAATTTACACAAATTCCTGTATATTGTAATTTCCTCCTCTCTCCAGCACTTACTTTATTTCCTTTTTTTATTCTTTCGCTCGATGACCCTTTGCACACACTCGCACTCGCACTTTGGTACACATCAGCGGCAACGGGCGTGCACAGCCTACCAGCACTCACTGACTGGTGCGCGGATGGAATGCACGTACAATTTTCGCCCTCAACGAAACAGCGGCAGGCAGCGAGGGCCTGTAAAACTCCTTTACAGCCGAGTTTTAATAGAGAACCACTAGTTTGGTAGTGTTGCAACTACTCCAACCCATTTCACGCATTACATATTTTTAAGCACCTTCTTACATGCAAACAACACCGCCTTTTGAATCGGGATTGTATAAACTCTACTGCTCTTTAAATACCCTTATTGCAAGGAAATATTGACCACTGCTTGGGATCGCACTTGGGACACTCACGCTGCTAAACACGATCACGGTCGTGGAAGCGTCAGGGAATTTAGAGCAAATTCTCCTTCGGTTCGCACAAGAACACTAGGCTATGCAAGCTTTGTCAGCGCAGACACGATTTTCCACTTAGCCTCAGTCACTCTTTTTGCTCTCAATTGCCCGCGATCGATCGTGTGCCCTTTCGACGACCGTTATGTTGCGCGAACGAGTTGGTACTAGTGGCTGGATGCGTCTGGCGATCGTTCGAACCGAAGGCGCACAGGAGATCTTACGCACACATAGCCAGCGTAAGATGTTGGGCATGATCTCGGCCGACGTTGGAAAGAAACGAAAATTATTCTGAGATTTAAACTGATGTAATTGTACATTGAACAAGAAAGGAATTTTGGAAAGTAAAAACAACTTTTGACTGTAATTTTTAGTATAAACACACTTTTTTATGGTTAGTTTTCATTATTTTCCTTCAAGCATGTTCATTGCGCGCGAACCCTGCCCTTTGATGTTTCTTTGCACGCACACATAATTGAAACATTGGTTGAAAATAAAAACCGGCCTTGGACAGTGGTATATACATTCAACAATTTGGTTCAAAACTATATTCCATATTATTCATACTTTTTTAATATAGTGAATAAATAGCTAATACGCGTGTATTGTAAGGGTGGCAAATATTATGTATGAGAAAGTTTTATTTTATTGCGACATTTGTCAGTAATTTTATAACATTTTCTGTTAATATTAAATATGTAATCCTTAAACGAAAAAAAAACTTCATTTGGATTAGTTATAAATTAGCGTAATACTTTTAAGAGGCCACAACAAACTGCCATTATATTGACGGTTTGAATAAATCAGCCAGCATCTCTGCTTCGGTCAGATCTTTCTTGTACTTGTGCATGATTTCTTGAATCTTGATGCGGCGCCGAACGTGCGGAGGTTGATAACTGCAAAATAAGATATATTTATTAAGCCGCTAATGGAAACACGTGTGGGAATTGAAGAATCGTTTGTCTAACTTACGAATCATTGTCCAAACGTTTCCGTTTTGCCATATTGCATGCGGTTTGACGAATGAGCGATCCAATCACTCGCTTACTAACGACCATACCATCTATCAGTGGGATTGCAAAGTTCATACGGCCCACCGGTCCTTGCAGTTTGACGCGCAGTAAGCTAGAGGACAGTGCGTGCAAATATATGATGAAACATTCGCTCGAATTCGTAGCTGCAGCAGAACCGTGCTGCGTAGAATATCCCGCTCGAGTGTAGTGCAAAAGGCTGTCAATCGGAAACGTTAGATGATCCTCGAAGCTTTCCAACCAAACGAGCAAAACCTTTGCCGTTGGCGCGGTGTACAGCGCACTGGGCTTGGAGGCTCCGGTTCTACGGCGCATAGGTGGAATCGGATCGGCCGATTTGCTTATCGAACCGACGCGAGTAGATTCACTGTCCAGTGAGAATTGGCGCGATTGATTGGACGAAATGGAGGACGAGCGAGGCTGAATTTCGCTCACACTACGTTCGTACGTTGTAGATGGGCAACTGTTTCCATCGCTAGTATCGTCCACAGTGATGTCTACTTTGTTATTACGGTTCGGCACCACAATTGCCATCTCTGAGGAAACGTCTGCCCAATACAGCACCGTTTTCTCACCATTCAGGTGCCATTCTTCCGGCGATCGACCACCCTTCTGTTCGTCGCTTTGCTGTGGACATGATTTATTCTCGCGCGGAATCTTCCAACTGTTGCCGATGAAACCCGTCCAGCCCGCGTGCTCTTGGACGGTTACCGGCCATCCAATTGTATACAGCATCCTCCAGAAATGAGCATCAATGGAAGGTAAATTATCAGGATCCATGTTCCCGATAATTTCTGCTTCCGTGCTTTGGCCGGCTTTCACATAGAACACGTGTATTGTGTCACAAGATCTAGGGGACATTTTGTCCAACATTTTCAGATCTTGACAAAACTCCGGTTTGGACGAATCAAGTGTCGTTAGTAATGGAGCACTGCCGTCAAGCTTTTGTCCTGCCCCATTGTTTTGACCGATCGTTAGGAAACCAAAGTGAGATAAGAAAAGCCTCGCCGCTTGAAACTCGTGACAGACACTCGGTGGTGAGGCTTCTTGTGCATGTCCTAGCCCGTCGACGGAACATTCCGTTTCAGCCCAGGAAAGTTTTTCATAGCCAACCTGCTGCTCAACCAATCGGGCCAACTGTTTAGTAGATTGATTACCAATTTTTTGCTCTGCTGAATCCAGTGTTGGAATTGAGTAATCCACGATACACGGGGGAATGCGATCGACTGAATCCGGGAAATATTTATATTCCACTTCCTGGCGCATCATAATATCGTTCATCGGCACTGGTCGGCCAGGATTGGGCGCATGATATTTTGTGCCTGATTTGCTTCGCGATAGATGGCGCAACTGCATGGTCCAGGCATGACGACCGAATGGACCACGGATAAGAACTGGAAAGAATAGGGAAGATACAAACATTAATTATCTTGCAGCATCACCACAACAGCAACAGCCGTTGCGTACTTGTAACCGTCGGTTGGGGATCCTGATCGTTGCCCAGCGGTTCTTCAAACAGCGCAAGTACTGTTGAGTTTTCCGTTACAAAATATTTAAACTTTTTTATCGCCTGCTCTTGGGGTAGTTCACCGACATGTTCGCCGGAAGTGTTGGAATGTTTTGCGAGCACCACTTCATCCAACAGCGAAGAAAGTGATTGTTTTCCACATTCATTGGGAAAGTAATCGATTTGTTCCAGAATCATTGTAAGCATATTTTCGGCCGCATCTCGCACCCGCATACTGGCTGGTTTGAGTTCCTTCTCGTCCTTGTACTTGACCGGTTCGCCCGGTTTGCCGACACTTTTGGATCCCGATATACCCAACTCCACGACTTCCAGTACGATCGTTAAACACTCTTTATCCTGCAGTAAATACGGATGGTTCATCAACCAGGCCGAGGTACATTGAAACGCCGCCACGATGGTACTGTGAAGATCCTTGATGTGTGCTGGCGGTGGTCTTGAACATTGGTAGCAAATGTAGTCACAAATCCACTTCACAGCTCGTTTACATTCCAACACATCTGTAACGAAATTTACAGCCGATCAGTGGGCAATCGCAAAGCTTATTTGGAATGAACCAAGCGCGCAAATAATTACCTGAATCTTTGACATGCTTTCCTGCCAAACCGGTCAGTAGTTCCAGTGCAGCAAGGGACACGTTCAGGTCGGTTTTCCACGAAGAAATCAAACGGTGACACACCAGATACGTAGCTCGCACAAACAACGCATGGGCGCTATCTGAGAGAGTGAGGGAAGTATGTTAATACACCATTCACAATTCAAGCTACAATACGGACACTTTAATCATGCCTCACAAGGTAGTACTACCATCTAATGTTATGTGCTATTTCTGTATTCGGAACATGTGCAGTAAAAGTACAAATTGTGTGTTCAAATAAGAAATGGTTTAAACAAAACAGCACGGTATACTATACGGGGGTTTGAAAACAAGCAATTACAAGAACACTGTAGCAACAATCTTGGAGGTGGAGAGTTGGATTGGGGTGAAGAGAAAAAAAACTAACTAATTACCATAAATTGCAGATGAACTCAATTCTAACTCATGAATAATGTCGGATGAGAAATCATCAAAAGCCGGCAAACTAGAAGGTTCATTGCTAAGTGTTGCGGTACTGTGTCCACCGATGCTGGAATTGGCGCTGTTCATGGAGTAGGCACTCTTCTCGGAGCAGGCTAGCAGCGGCGTAAAGGTGCGTGTAAATGATGCGTACAAAATGGTGCGATGGAAAATGTTTCATTCAGTCGAGTCGATCGTTCCAAATGGTATGGAAAAACGGTAACGAAAAGCAATGATTTTTTTTTTATTTTGTTGTTTTTGTCAAACCATATATTTTGATCGTAAAAGGGTGGAAGATTGAAAAATAAAAAAGAAAACATATACATATTATAAATGTTAAGCAGCAATGCGGTGAATAAATTCGAGCGGCCATAAAAAATAAAGGAAAACACTTTCACAGGACGATTAATCCCAATGATCACTTACCCGAGCTGAGCAAATTGGACGTTTCGGTGGTAGGATGTAACGAATGCAGTACTTCAGCGGAACCCTTATCTGTCTCTTCAAATGCTACCGCATCCTGAACACACAGATGCAACCCGCCTAGCAGCATGTGTGTGTTTTGTGGATCAGTTTCCACTTGCAAAGCGTTCATGAGAATGTTTATAAGCCGCGGTTTAAGATGAATGAAAGTGATACTTCTACAAAAAGATTGTTTTAAAGTAAGTCACAATTTAAACTCTGAACTAGAAGCAGCATCGTCTCACCTGTCATTCGGTCCACCCATAATATCGCGTATAGGAAGTGTCTGGAAGTGGAGCGGAAGGGCCAATATGGAGAGCAGAATGTTAATGGCTGCACGACGCAGCTCCGTTTTGTTTAGGACCACATTTTGCGATCGCATCTTTAGTTCCTTCTCGGGCAAAATAAGCTCCAGCGCACCGATGAAAGAAGGTAACAGCATCTGAATTCCTTCCAGATCAATGCGGAACAGGTCCGACGAGTTGTAAAGAATGCTGGCAAGTGTTTCCATACACTCCCGGTTATCGTTCGTTTTTAGACCTTGATGCAGTGCCATATAAAAGCGAGCCAAGTACACGGGAAGAATTTCTTCACCCGTTTTCTTGGCACAAAATATGCGACACAGTGCCCCAAGCGCTTCTGCCTTCCCCGACTCGTATTTGTCTATCGTGAGACCTGGAGCAACATCGTTTACCTCTGACAGGGAAGGCGGTTGTGACAGGCTGCCCTTCCGATTGTCCATGATCATCGACGAAGGGCGCCGTTTTGCTTCAGCCGCACGCTCTAGAAAGACACACGATTGAAAGATGGAATTGAGCATGACGTTGTAGAACAGCTGGCCTGTTATCATGCAAAAACTTACTTTTGGTATTTTGCATCCATGTATCACCTCCTATATGAGCTGCATCAAAAAGCCACTCACCGAAGAGATGCAATATACTGTTGCATCTGGGGCGGTTTGCAGCCAATGGATAACGATTTTCCTGGCATAATGAAAGCATGGCTGGTAGAAACGAAGACGAAAGATATTTCCATTACTTAGCTCACACGTACTGCCTTTTCACACGTGTATTTGCTTACATGAAAATCCAGTCGAAGGTAGGGAAGCTGACGGAGGAGCATTGTTCGGGTGATTGGACGAACTTCGACTGCTAGTGAGTCCAGTGAATGAACCCTTTGTAAAGCCTGTAATTGAACAAGATAAGTTATATTAATATTCTTATTCACAAAACAAACTCAAACACCACAAATGCTAAATAAAGACGAAAATTTTAGTTGTGCGATGATTTGACACGGACGAATATCGTCCACGCGGGGTTACATCTCTACGATTCTACGATCTGTACATTGTGTTGTGAGGCGCAACGATCATGCCTGTTTAATTGGTGCTATAGCAAATAATGATAGGCTACACAGGATATGGAAAAAGTACAACAGAACTGTAACAAGCCCGTTTAAAATGATAACGAACCAGCAGGATATTAAACAGCTACAAATAAGGTACACATTCTGGGAACGAACAAGCAAGTATATCTAACGCACCCTTAGCTTGAGATGCCATCGAGATGACGGCATGTGCTGACGGCAGTGACGGAGCAACACTGAAGCTCTTCGCCAAGCGGCGTTGTAGCGGAGGCGTTGGCGAGTTCGCCGATCCGTTAGCGTCAGCGATGAGTAACGATGACTTGCCATTGCACAATCCCGAACTATCAGCTATGATTGCGATCGTTACAATGTGATGACATGGCACATTAAAATGAGTGTAATGAAGTTAGTAAACAATCAGTCAAATTTAACACCAATCTTTAGTGATTTTACCCTGATTTGTTGATGATGCATCGTACGACAAACCAAAACCAGCGGGCGTGCTTCCCCCATTGCCACTGTTCTGCACCCCGGAGGTAACGGAGTTCGAACTACAACCTACAATATTTACACTGTTTATGCAACCGCCTCCACCACCACCACCACTACCACCGCCGCCGCTACCACTACCACCACTACTACCTCCACCAAGAACAGTGTTAAGGCCAGTACTCGAACTGCTGCTGCCAGCCCCAACAACGCCTAATGCAGCTCCGAGACCGAGCCCCCCAAGCCCTCCGCTAGCTCGCAGGGCACTTGTTTTTATCTCGCCTCCAGAGTGTCTAAAACTAATTACGGATCCACTACTGGAATGCAATCCACCACCAGCACCAGTGCTTGTGAATGTCAGCTGATTGAAGTTTTCTAGAAGAGCATTCTCGTCCATTCTAAACTGGGCTATGCCTTACGTGTAAATATAGAAATTGACAAAAGTTTCAGGTGAAACAATCCACAATCGAGCCGCTTCTAAACACCTACCGAGAAACGCGTCTACCAAGCCGGCAATTCCTTTTAGCGTCTTGAGGAAGATTTGCGGGAGGTTCAGCAGACAGGGATGGTGTTGCGGTTCAATGCCGTCCGCGTTGAGTAGGACGGCTTGTACAAATTGTGGTGTACGGCTGATTACCTGCGGACAGCACAGATCCGTCGGCGCACCGAGGATCTTCAAAAAGCGTATCCAAGCTTGTGCGATTCCATCGTTGGTCATGCCGTCCGGCACCAGATGTGCGTCTTCCTCAGCTACAAAAAGTAACAAATTATGTTGTACGATCGAAATGTGTAGCTAATGTCGATTTGCTTACCGATTTTCATTTCGGGAAACGCTGGACCGTAGGTAAACTCGAGCAGTTTGGCGGTTAGCCCCAAATTGACTCGGTTCCACTGCTCTACGAGTGCAATACGGTGGCGCCAAGCAGCGCATGATTCCTGGAAAGTTTTCCATAACGACGGCGATGGAAAGCATCTACTGCAGGTCAAAAGCCAAACCTCGAACAACACGCTCAGCACACGCTCGCACAGCTGATCCCCTACATCATCCTTCACGATCGGTGGAGCTAGTAAAATTTCATTGATAGCCAGCAGAAAGAGGAGCAGTGCTTCCCAGGTTTCGACCGTCAGTATTTGCGAGTTCTGTGCCGTATCCTGTAACGTACGCAACACTCGATGGCACAGCACGGCCTGTCGATTGATGGTGTCCGTTCCTGCAAAAAGCAGTCGTTCAGTCGGTTAGAATTTGTGCTAGCGGGTGCAAACGATCGGCGAAAGTATAACAAAGTGGAAAAGCGTTCACCTAGTTCCTGTTCGTAAATGAAAGGCCAGACTTGAAACGAAGAAAGATTGGAAAATCAGTGCGTGGAGTTAGTTAGTGTCAATTGAGTGCGCGGATAGAGGAGCTACAGAGTCACACACGTGCATGCACACTCTAGGGTGGTATTAGTGGTTATTGGTGCAAATCGCGACACCGATGTGCACATACACACATTACCACACACGTGTGAAAATGCTGCTGTTGTTGGTGCGTATTCAATTTACCGGAATGCCATAAGAACCGTACCTTCCCCTGGACGAGGCACAAAGAGATTGTACAAATGTTTGATTATTTTCCGAACGTAAGTGTTCGGATCATCAATTATTGGGCGCGGAACACTGATCTTGGTCTGCGGCAACACAGCACTGATCCACTCGCAGTAAATGTTTACACCATCCTTAATGATGTCGTGCTCCGACAGGGGTAGCGACAATCCGTGACATATTACATCCATACACCATTGGACCTACGAAAGATGGGACGGAAGAATCATCGTGCCGAAGTAATTAGTGACCTTCTTCGCTCGTTATTGCCTGGAAGGGTTACCTCTTGGTCCGTGTGAAGATTGCTCGGTTCTGCATTGTTGGTGATGCCCAATGTGCTGGCCAATTGCTTGATAACCACAGCTGCTACATCACGTCCACCGACGATGCTGAATTTTCCCAATACGCTCTGCGTTTGGGCGTTGGTAATGTTTTCCGCAATAACCGGATACAATGAGGCCCATTCGGAATACATGTTTATCCAGTTATGTTGCCATCTACACGGAGAATTTTATGTGAGAGAAACGAAAAACACAATGATTTGCTTTCGTCAGCGAAATGATGGATTGTTTTGACGTTTAAGTTGCCAGTGGTCTTCAAACTGGAACAACGGGACATGGAAAGTACAGGGTGTATCGAATGTAAGAAGTAGATCATGTTTCACGCACGGGATATTATATTAGTAAATGTTCATACATTTCCTAATATATGTAGTCATTGGTAATTTAAAATTTAAGCTGGGCCTAATTAATATTTCAAAACCGGATACAATGAGGCCCATTCGGAATACATGTTTATCCAGTTATGTTGCCATCTACACGGAAAATTTTATGTGAGAGAAACGAAAAACACAATGATTTGCTTTCGTCAGCGAAATGATGAATTGTTTTGACGTTTAATTTGCCAGTGGTCTTCAAACTGGAACAACGGGACATGGAAAGTACAGGGTGTATCGTATGTAAGAAGTAGATCATGTTTCACGCACGGGATATTATGTTAGTAAATGTTCATAAATTTCCTAATATATGTAGTCATTGGTAATTTAAAATTTAAGCTGGGCCTAATTAATATTTCAAACCTACGCTGAACTGCAAGGTTCTAAATTTTGAGTTTATTTCATCGCGTTTAGTTCATCCTACAGCACCTCTTCCAGGGAACAAAGCTTAGCGCATTAGTGCACCAGTATTCATAGACATTGACGCCAAAGCGAGCGTCATCTGTAGACTACCATAACAATGCTTATCAAACTCCGGATAATGCACGTGCGCGTCTGCACTGAAACACAAGAGACAAGACAAGACGAGACAAGACACAAACGCTGAGCAAACAGTAAAGATAACCTCGAGTACCTTATCTAAAACATTTATACTAAACTGAACGAGCTGGTTGTGTGATATTTTATAAGCATGAAACATTCAGTACCATGAACAAGTAATGGCCAATCGATTAATTCTTTGTTCGCTCTTGAAATTCATATGCTTTGAGTTATCGTACTACACTAACACGTACTTTGATCATGTAAAACATACCACAGTTCATTCTTTTTGCTACACCTCGCTACCTTATTAACGTAGTATTTAGGTAAACGAATGAACCAAGTAAAGCTTTCATACAATTATTGGTTACAGCTGAATCTGGAGTGCGATCGTCAGTAGGTTGTTATACTGCGTCATTGCTAATAACTACGACAAAATTAAATACACTAGGGGGTAGAAAACAAATTCGCTAGCACAATGAACGCACCAAGATATCATTATAAGACAAAAGTTGCCAACACACAACACACACACGCAAACGTTCGTTCACGTGTTTTTTTGTTCCAAGCAAGGGCGGCCAAAGCATTCTAATGAGTTACTAGCACGGTGTACCCGGTCGCCCCTAATCATCTTTTTTATCCGTGACCGACTTATTCGCTCCCTTGCGTTTCGGGGAAGACTTTTTGTTCTTCCTTTTCTTTGCATTCGGGGAAGAGGGTTGACTTCCTGCTTCTGGAGCTTCCTGCTCGTCAGCGCTACTGGGGCTGCTGGGTTCAGCCAAAGGTGCGGGATCTTTAGATGCCGTTGCATTGTCCTTGGATGCTAACATTTCTGCCGAGAACCCGAACTCATTAACACGCTTCGAATCGACTTTGTAGATCCAGCGTTGGTAAAGGAAGATAAAGAAGACAATATCTGAAATAGAAAAAGAGGACACGGTTGTTAACATTATCACACTCCGTTCGAGCGTATGAGTACACGATTTCACCGTCACACACACTTACCGTCACGGAAGCATCCGATTCTGTACATCATTGGCATTTTGATCACAAACGCAAAGATGTCGTCGATGAAGGTGTTCAAAAATTTGTAGGTCAACATTCGCCAGGGTAAATGAGCGACCGACTTCAATTTGTAGTTGATAAATAGCTGCGGCGTCATCATAATAAAACCGAACGTGAGCAGGTATCCGTACAGCATGTTCAGCACAAACGAGTACCATCCTTTGTGTTCCTGATACAGCACACTGTACACACTGTATGCCAGCAGCAGCGGGAAACACACCCATCCTAGATACTTAAATGCCAGATTATCGTACTGCCTTGTACTGGATTCCACGTACGATCCTTTATCGGTGAATGTGATACGGGGCAGGAATCCGAAAATGCGGTTCTCCTTGCTGACGTTGATGTTGACTACCTTCTGTATCTTCCACACCTCAATACCGAGCCCCATCAGGCAGCTAATTTTGATCATGAAGTTTGTCTCGTTGTCCAACACGTACAAGAGCACGATCACCGATTGAAATACCCCAAAGAATACCGATCGTACGGAAAGACCCTCCAACGACTTACGGTTGTTCCAGAATTGGATGTCATTTTTAAACGCCAGCAGCTCAAATACGCTGTGTAGAATCGTTACCACGATCGTTATGCCTAAAAGATACGGATTATTGTCGAGCAGCGCTTCTTTTAACGAGTCTTGGTCTTCATCTGTCTCGGTACCGCCGGACAGTGCTTCCGTGAACATGTTGTTGGCCCATTTGTTGCGCATAGTTTGAGCTGCGTACAGTTGCCACTTGAAGAGAGACAGTGGCTGATACGATAGGTTCAGTTCCAATACGGGAGTGGTACTATTAATCGGCTGATAGTCCCTCATCATGTTCCAGTAATCGTTGTAGAAGACGATCGGAAGGTACGTTTGACCCCCCGGGAGAAATTTGATGTACTCATCCAATGGAGGTGGTACCGATCCTTTCACCCAGTTCGTTTGATCCGTCACAAGATTGATGGTTAGATTCGGATGCCAATGGGCGAGTATTTTATCATCCACCAAAGCATCTTCGAGTTCCTTCTCGAATTTTTCCTTCTCTCCCGCGAGCAAATTGTGAGTTTTGGTTCGCTTTATCCTTTTGTACTTGCTAAGCATCGCATTCGCGTGGCCCATATTTTTGCCAGCAAAATCTTCGCCCGCTGCCGGATTTGGGCTGAGACCAGTCTTCGTGACGTACGTGTGCAGGTATATCGATCCATTGTTCATGAGCTGTTCGGAAGCTTTAATGTGAGTATTGAGCGTAAAGATGCCGTCCTTGTCACGACCCCCGTACCAATCACCGTACACCAATCCTTCCTGCAGCCAAACTAAGCTGCTGGGATCACTAAAATCCACATTGTACTGATCTTCCGAGATGTACACGTGCAAATCAAACACGGTACCATTCTCGAACAAATTCCAGGCGTTAATTTTCGATTTACCCGTTGCCTGTTGGTTCACACCGGCATCCGGGGCAGGACGGCGGAAAAATGAAGAGATGAAATAAATAATCAATGCACGGATGATCAGCGATTTGGTGATGGCAAAGAATGATTCGGCGCGTGACGGTTGTTGTTGCTGCAACTGTGCTGCGGCCTGTCCTTCAACGGTGCCCTGGTGGAGAAAGAAGAATGTTTTTTTTTACTTCAACATTTTCTCCCGTAAAATGTCGACCAACTTACGTCCGGTTGATTTTGGTCATTAGGGGACAGTGAATCACTCTCCGCTGGAATGGTTCCATTATCGTCTTGCGGCATTCTGCAGCGTATCGCTGTTACTTTCCTATTTGCTATGAAGCTGTAAAGTTAGGATTCACTGAAGTAACACTCGGCACATTACGCCAAGGTTAAGCCACTTGTTGTTTTAGCACGAGTCTGCGAGAAGAATCGAGTCGGGGAACTTATCCGAGCCAGCTTCTGATATAAAAATATAAAAATGCTCCTGATTGAAGTTCGCTCGTGACCCGCTAGGCAAAAAATAGCCGAAACTGTCAGCTTGACGTTCGAATGACGTGGTGCGATGGTTTCGGAAACAAGGCTGCATCATGGTGTGATAATTTAGATCATATTCCATCCATCAAGCATAGAATGATTTTCCTCATCCTATATTAATGCATATTCAGCACTAAAATCCTTATGAGTTTGTTTTAATTTGAGTCATGAGCAGTGCTTCGATTGCAGTACAATAAAATATATGCTTGAAATAAATGAAATGTCAAATGCATAAACGGGTGTCATCATTGAAATGTCGAAAAGCGCACTTGCCCGACCTGTTGTTCTGTTGGTGGCTGTCAAGATGTTGTTCCTTTTTCTTTTCCTGTCAAAGTGTACCAGCGATCGGACACGTTGGGTAAGTTTGTGACGATTTTTAATGGGAAACACGAAAATATAACTATTTAAATGGCTTCGTGCAATTTACCACACTGCTAGACGCGATGACAAGCAGCAGAAGTAAATGTTTGGTTAAAGTTCAGCCTCTAAACGAAATGTTTCCCAGTGAATGCTCTAGCATCGTTATGATGCATACATAACCTCGAATGTCAAATTAATGGTACCCACTGTTGTGCTCCACACAGAATCATGCAGATTTTCGTGAAAACACTCACGGGCAAGACCATCACACTCGAGGTCGAGCCATCGGACACGATCGAGAATGTGAAAGCCAAGATCCAGGATAAGGAAGGAATTCCTCCAGATCAGCAGCGTCTCATCTTTGCCGGCAAGCAGCTGGAAGATGGTCGCACCCTGTCCGACTACAACATTCAGAAGGAATCCACCCTTCATCTGGTGCTGCGACTCCGCGGTGGTGAGTATATGTCTATTTCAATGCTGGTTACGCTGGTACCAAATAGCGCATGGTTGGGTTAATACGGTGTTCTTACTATCTCAGGTATCATTGAGCCGTCGCTGCGTATTCTGGCCCAGAAGTACAACTGTGACAAAATGATTTGCCGCAAGTGCTATGCTCGTCTGCACCCGAGAGCAACCAACTGCCGCAAGAAGAAGTGTGGACACACCAACAATCTGCGCCCGAAGAAGAAGCTGAAGTAAGCTGAGATGTTCGCATCTGGCTTCACTTGTTTTGAGAATCATTTCAGGAGTGTGAGCCTGCTGGCTGGTGAATTCATGTGTATGTTTCGTTCATCGGTGAAAGAAGAATAAAAAAGCTGATGCACATAACATAGATCACGGCATTACGATAGTTTCAATAATGTAATGGAAAGAATTGAAAGTACTGCCCCAAGTGGAAACTATTCAGTCACCAGCCTGATGAAGAATGTTTTTGCATTGCATAGGCACAAATCTTAGTAGAAATAGAAGTAGCTAACATCGATCTAATCGCTAAACCCGCCAGTTGGTTATGCGTTTGGCGCCAAGTGTAGCTGCTAAACTTGTAGTTGAATTGTGCGAGAAAAAATAACAGTTGAATTCATCGCTTTAAGCAAGCCATATGTCGTTGTCCACAGCAACCCAAACCGGTTCATCAATACGATCGAGTGGTTGTTTACAGCAAGGAAGCTTGTGCTGATATGAAGGGTTATCATTTGGTTCGGCGGATATTATAAGCAGCATGTCAGAAGAAATGTATGGAAATGCGTTCGCAATCGGGGGAAAAAGCATACTTTTGTAAGAACTTCAATCGACCACGCGTTGTGTGTTGATTCTTCAAAGAGGATGTTTTTTTGCTGTATTTAACTTCTTGAGATGCTGGAATTCAGATGATAGTGGAAGAGCGAATTGTCTCTGCTTTCTCTCATTTTTGTTTGCCGGAGAGCGAGGTGCGTGAGTTATGCTGCTGCCTTTATTTCAGACCATTAGTACCATAGTTCTGGTTTACTCTAAAGCCGATATTATATCTGTACAGCCGATATATCTGTACATTAGGTAGAGTTGATGGTCAAGATCCGACTGATGTTCGTTGCGTAGCAGAATAGCAGGCAGAATTGTCTCTGCTTTCTCTCATTTTTGTTAGCCGGAGAGCGAGGTGCGTGAGTTATGCTGCTGCCTTTATTTCAGACCATTAGTACCATAGTTCTGGTTTACTCTAAAGCCGTACATTAGGTAGAGTTGATGGTCAAGATCCGACTGATGTTCGTTGCGTAGCAGAATAGCAGGCCTCCGAAATGTGTGTGTCAGTTTAAGAGCGGTCCTGTTAGCTAGCGGGCTTCTACCAAGCTGCCGACCGTTGTTCTTGCTTGTAACCTGTTCTGTAAGTGTGCACATTTATGCTGCGAGGAATTTCGTCCCGTCACACTCTTCCTTTGGTGGTGCGTTTTGCTAAAACAGAACCACCAACGGTTTGTTTGTGTGGGTTTGCAAAGGTGCGCATCATGTTGCTGCTGTTGATGGAGAGCGAGCAGCATAACAACGAACAGCAGCAGCATAGCATTCTCAAACAGTTAGAAGAGCGATGTTTGGCTCTGCGTTCTCGCACGCTCTCTCTCTCTCTCTTTCTCGCGGTCATCAGCTTTTTTGTTCCTACGATTCGAGGTACCGAGAGAATGTGAGGCCAAGAAGACTGAGCATATTAGGGCCACAAAAAATCGATACAAGCGTATGCTGCTTCTGTTGACTCTACGCATCACACATTTTTCAGAAGATCTTCGAAGTGCGCTGAGCACACACTACTCCAGCTCTGGGGTGCTACGGGTCCGGAGTTTTCATCAAACGTGCTCTATTCGTGAGTGAATTTGTGTGTGTTGTGTGATATTGTACGTTTGTTCGTATTTCCATCGGAGTATCTTCGTTAATTTTATTAAAAAGGTTTGAAATTTGTTGAACATGTTCTGTTCTTTTTGGTACTTTTCAAGCTATTCGAAGCAATAGACTGGAGAGAGAAAGAACCGACCGAAAAAAGAGAACAAGAAAAAGAGTGTGTGTGTATATGTGTGTGACAGAGAGAGAGAAGCATATATGCGATTGTGTGTGTATGCGATGCTGGGGAAACTGGCTTGCTGTGATGCGGGTTATTGGGAGGGCTGTATTATTTTCTGACTGAAAACACGGGAAATGTTCTCTCTTGGTGTATGTTGAGATTTTAACACAGGTTTGTGGTCACCCGAAACCAGATTGTATGCGGAGTAAAATGAGGTGTGACGCGATAACGCTATTCGGGGATGATAGGCGTTGTTGCTGGCCAAGTGAAAATTCTTTCCTTGCATTGTTTTTCATTCCTTTGGGTGCAATTTCGTTGCAGGTGTAATTGACTCGGTGGTGTTTGGATTATTGTGCTCAGTGCGCTCCGTGTGACCATCGTGATTCAGCCGTACCGCGAAGGTTCCGTGCCTCCCGTGATCCGTTATGTGCATTTCCTTCCCACCACGTGTTAGAGTGTGTGTGTGTGTCTGTGTGCATGTGAATTGAGAAAAAAGGAAAACCCGAAAAAGGCCGTTCTGTATGTGTGTGCTCTTATGCAAATGCTACTGGCTGTTCAGCCTGTAAAGAAGGTAGCACTTTCCGTTAAATGTCAAAGGTGGTAAAGTTCGTTTATCCAACTGGTGAAAATCGAATGTGACCCTTCAAAGGCCACTATTTTGCACGCCATCCATCCTGCCCTGGCGTGTACTGGGATACGCGAGGATACGCTATTTGCTCACTTAGAAAAGCAGGTCAGCGCGCTAGTGCAAAAGGACAAAAACGACAGCAGAACGCGTGCTATATTGCTCCTGTGATTGCCGTTTAGGACCTGCTCATTTCCTCTGCCATCATCACAGTAACTTATCGTTCGAACCACAGACAAGCACCGCACAGAATGGATTATTGATTGCAGTAACCGGTGAAGAACATACTCATATCGTGGTAAGTATTTCTAAGCTTTTACATGTATCATCCTCCTGCTACTATATGCTGCTGGAGACAAAACTGTTGTCATCCGGTCACCTATGTACCGAGGTTACAGAGTAAATGGGGGTCACACCAAAATTGATGTTCGCTATTGTTGCTGTGGTTACTTTGATGCGGTTAGGTTGCGCGATGCAGTAGTTAAAACACTTGCAAAGGAATTTCCTGCTGGAGATGTTTTATGGCTTCTATTGGTCGACGGTCAGTTTGTATGATAGGCGTTCATGATAGGCGTAGCAAAAAGGGAGCTAACAAACCCTTTTTGGCCCCCTTTTTAGAGTATACTCTTAACCGCTTTTCTTGATTCGCCCTGCTTAAAAATGTAGTCGCGGTCGGTCGCTCTATTTGGTTCACGTAGGAAACAACCATTTCCTGTTGTTTGCGCGATTTTTCTCGTTGACTGCACATCCTGCGATCCGTAGTAAGTGCAGTTGTGTCATCGGGTGTAACTTTTGACGCTATTGTGTCTAAAAATCCAACGGCTGTAACAGAATGGTACAAAAAACGGCTCGATGGAATGTCCACGATCCGTTGGTGGAAATCGATGGAAAGTCGCACAATTTTAGAACAAGCATGCGGTCAAACCGAAAACAAAATCGAATGGTGAGTAAAAGACAGGTCAAACGTGCGTTAGTGTGTGCGAAGACGTAACGTACGAAAGAGGAATGAAGGAAGAAAATACTCCACAAAAGAAAGAAAGCTAAAGGAGAACCAAAAGAACAAAGTTGGGGCGCGGATGGGAAATGTTCGCGTTTTCGTTTTGCTCCTTTTTTCGTCTGTTGTATCATCTCTCTTTGCCTGCCTGGTGATGGTTTTTTTGTCGGAGGCGCACTTTGGACGTCTTGTGTGGCAAGCAACGTACGGGAAGAAGGTGGTTGTAGCATAGCGCTGAATGTTTTAAGGCGGATAGTGTTGTGTGTAGGGCTTTCTTCTGATGTCGATGCGACACACGGATGGGCATTTTTTGAGGGGAACCTGCTTATGTTTTGAATGAATTTTGTTGGTTTCCTTCGTATCTTTTTTCCGTACGTGTGGGAAATTACGTAAAAAAAGGTAGAATGAAGAAAGCGTAGATAAAAAAATAATCTAAAAGTATGGCCCAAGATGCTGCTGTAAGGGAGATTTTTATACGTTTAGTCTTCCACTTGATCACACAATTCCATTCCCGGACAGGAAGTGGTGTTCGATCAACACGCAAAGCAGGAAGTAACCTGTGGTATGCAGAAATGGTTGCCTAGGGCTACCACCATCGGTTACGCAGAACTTAAGTACGATCAGCGTTTACCTTGATTAATAACACAAATACAGTAGAAACACAATGAAAGCGCAGTTCCCGATAGAGCAGTTCCCGAATTATCGGCAGGAAAAATGAGATAATTTGAAAACAGAAGAGAAGCATGTAGGAATAATTACAATCCATATCGTTTTCGGTCTTCAGTTTCTGCAGAAAGGAAAGAAGTATTTGAACTGTAAGGAATCCATATCATATCATGTACAGGCCAACAGGTTCGCGAAGCGTTGCCCCTTACCGCAACAGTAGAAAAGCACTTTGGTGGAAGAATTTGCTCACGCGTTTGTACCGGAAACCAGGCATCACTATTATTAAATGTTGTTTCAAAGTACTCATGACTGCTATTCGTTTGCACTGTTCTGTTGTACTGGTGGCTCTGTCTAAAAACAATTACACATAATGTCGAATATTTTATGTAGTAAAAGACCTCATTGTATTATGGGCACGCCTACATATGCGATACATCTAACAGCCTACCAATCTTGAACTGGTTTGATTTGGAAACCGAAAATATGTGTGTAGGTAGTGTGGCATTGAGTTTTGTCTATTTGTTGAATAAATGTCAACCCTAAACCGTCCTACAAGCATGTGCGCGGGCACATTACTGCTTCGGAACATCAAAATGTAACGCTACAGAAGTTAACCAAACCAGATGCCTAAGGACCGATCGCTTGTATCGCTCGCTCGGCGTGTGAAATTCGTCCGTCGACGGTTAAGGTGAGAGGGTTGAATCTTTGTACAGAACTCGGGGTCTAGGGGAATCAGCAGGAGACTCTCCTGTCAAGACGACAGGCGAACCCTTGATATTTTTCAAACATTTGCGAGGGAGTTGCAATCGAACTCGTTGTCAGAGAATGCTGCTCACTGCTCAGAGCAAAGTCCGCCAAAGCGCATGAGCAGTAGTAAGGATTGCTAGTGGTAGTTTAGCATTAGAAAAATTTGTACTGGTTTTTGGAAGAAATTAAAGGCCCGGATTTTCGTTTAAACAATTTATGTTGTTTGGTTATTACGCTTCACAGAATGTGCTGAAGTGATAGTGATGGTTAGTGTTGTAAGTATTCCTGACTTTGATACGATATCTAGCAACAGCGACTGATAGCCCAAGTTATACTAACCCAGAATGAGAAGGAAATGTTGCTGGTGCAGCAGCAGGCTGAGCAAATCCGGGGAGTACATCCGTGAGAATGTAGAAATGCTGAGAGAACAAGTGTGAGGGAGAGTGAGAGAGAGAGAGAGCACGGAACGTAAATTGAGAGACAAGACAGGAAAATGTTGAGCTAAAGTTTTTCTCGAGTTCCACCCAGGCAGCAAACATCGCTGCTGTACGATTCCAGGACAAGTTTTCCCCAAAAAGTGGTGTTCAGTGGTCAAGAAAATTAGATTTTTGCTGAACAGCTACAATTTCGCCCGAATCTGCAGTGAACAACTAGCGTAAGGTAAACATTGCGCTGCGGTCATTGTGGAGCAGGTGAAAATCATACAAAAAAGCTTAGCTGTAGCGCCAGGATTTTGGTTGGAAATTATCTTTTCTATCGAAATGGCAAAGGTGTGATATTCGCACCAACGATTGGTGTGCTAGCAGGCAGTACTACGTGTGACTGTGTGTGTGTGTGTATATGTGTACCTGAATGTGTATGAATGTTTTACGTGGAAATAGGCGGATTATAATTGCTAGTATTAATTTTTGTGGTGGAAAATGTTCAGCCCCTACCGCGAAAGGATAGCTGGAACAATAGGTGGAAAAGATAGAGGGTGGATTTCGATGGTCCAGTTCTAGGTTTTAGGTTGACACTTGAAGGTTTTAAATTCATCGCCTATTGCAGGTTTTGGTAGAATAGTTTTTTCTCCTTTTTTCTCATGCAGACTTCGTTCTTCCACAGACAACTCAGCAAAACATCTGCAAACAGTATAAATTTTGTTTCGCAAACGTTGAAACAGTCCGATTGTTGGTCCAGTTTGTAGTAAATAATTAAAAACTGTACGAGCAATATGGTATTCCAAGGTCCAGGGCAAAAGGCAGTTCCAAGGGTAATCTGCAGTGCAATAAAGTGTACGTGGAATGCTATATGATTTGAATTGGATTACGTTGGCCACACCCGCCCCGCGTGTTTGGTGATAAAGTATATCGTTGTGCAAAATCTGTATTGATCCATGGAACTTGGTGCGAATGCTACTGCTGCTATAGTGTTGGTTTTCGTGACGTAAAAAATATCCTCCGACAAGGGACTTTTCTTTTGGTGTGTCTGAGAATGTGTTAGGAGCAATTATAGGTGTGGAACTATCAAATAAACGTGTGTTTTTGTTGGGTAATTGTTGCAAGCGCATAATATCCCCAATGTGTGTGTTTAATGCAGTGTATTGCGGTTGTTTTTCTTCGCAGGTAAAGCCAGCGCCATGAAAACGGTACGTTAGCAGTGACTATGGGATCAGAGGCATGGGCATGTGCGTGGACCCTGGGGTTTTCCGGTGGTGTCAGGCATTAAGCCGGTCGCGATCGTATGCCACAATAACCACACCCAAAACGAATCCCCGGCAAACGCTTCCGAGATCTCCTGGTAGATTTCCTGCACCGGAAAGACGCCGCATCTGCAACGCCAGTGAATGGGGAGAGCAGTACTGTTGCGAAGCAGCAACAAGAGGAACAGATTCTAAAGTGGACACAGTATGCAATTACACTAGCAGTTCCAACAGCGGTGCTCACGATCACGAGAACGACCTGCTAGCCAATCAATACAGTGCGCTGGTGCGACACAGAAAAGTGGTAGACACGAGCGTTCGTATTGGTGATAAATCATTGAATCGATTAATTTCGTCCTTACTGTTGTTGTTATGCTTCACGTTAGGCTGCTGCACGATTAATCCTCGTAAGTATAGCATTTCAAGTAAACTGTACATATGTCCTTTCATTATAATAACTTTATAGTTCCTCCTTCAGAGCTTGGTGACAAATGTCCAATTCCGTTGCATAATGTTTCGTTTGCTTTCTCTGTGTTTATTTACTCAGCGCAAGATGCAGTGCACATTACAGCGATCCTCGGAGAAAGCGTCGTCTTCAACTGTCATGTCGATTTCCCAGGCGAACATCCGGTTCCCTATGTGTTACAATGGGAAAAGAAGGTGAGCGAAAAAGTACGTTATCAAGCAATCCCGGAACATCTAATCAAATTTTCTATTGCATAAAAAAGCGAAACGGCAAAGTATTCAAAATATATCCTTCGACCACGCGATAGTCTAAGTATTATACACTTTGTTCAATGTTCAAGTTGTACTTTACATTTCACTAGAATCTCTTCGGTTCGGTTTGCATTTTACATATTACAATGTACTCTTTTTTACATTCTCTAACACGGAATCGAGCAAGATCACACGTGCTTAATACAAACTTGTGTTACATTACGAAATGTATTTTCGGTTTGAAAATAGGGCATGGTACAGTATCTGGTTGTGAGACATATACAGTATCAATGTTTTACTTTTTGCATGCCTGCTGCGCCTGAAAGTTGTATGAGTTTGTAACAAAACAGAAGAAAATGAAACTAACAAAACACAGAAATCGGCATGAGTACATTGAAACAGTCCGATTGTTGGTCCAGTTCGTAGTAAATAATTAAAAACTGTACGAGCAATATGGTATTCCAAGGTCCAGGGCAAAAGGCAGTTCCAAGGGTAATCTGCAGTGCAATAAAGTGTACGTGGAATGCTATATGATTTGAATTGGATTACGTTGGCCACACCCGCCCCGCGTGTTTGGTGATAAAGTATATCGTTGTGCAAAATCTGTATTGATCCATGGAACTTGGTGCGAATGCTACTGCTGCTATAGTGTTGGTTTTCGTGACGTAAAAAATATCCTCCGACAAGGGACCTTTCTTTTGGTGTGTCTGAGAATGTGTTAGGAGCAATTATAGGTGTGGAACTATCAAATAAACGTGTGTTTTTGTTGGGTAATTGTTGCCAGCGCATAATATCCCCAATGTGTGTGTTTAATGCAGTGTATTGCGGTTGTTTTTCTTCGCAGGTAAAGCCAGCGCCATGAAAACGGTACGTTAGCAGTGACTATGGGATCAGAGGCATGGGCATGTGCGTGGACCCTGGGGTTTTCCGGTGGTGTCAGGCATTAAGCCGGTCGCGATCGTATGCCACAATAACCACACCCAAAACGAATCCCCGGCAAACGCTTCCGAGATCTCCTGGTAGATTTCCTGCACCGGAAAGACGCCGCATCTGCAACGCCAGTGAATGGGGAGAGCAGTACTGTTGCGAAGCAGCAACAAGAGGAACAGATTCTAAAGTGGACACAGTATGCAATTACACTAGCAGTTCCAACAGCGCTGCTCACGATCACGAGAACGACCTGCTAGCCAATCAATACAGTGCGCTGGTGCGACACAGAAAAGTGGTAGACACGAGCGTTCGTATTGGTGATAAATCATTGAATCGATTAATTTCGTCCTTACTGTTGTTGTTATGCTTCACGTTAGGCTGCTGCACGATTAATCCTCGTAAGTATAGCATTTCAAGTAAACTGTACATATGCCCTTTCATTATAATAACTTTATAGTTCCTCCTTCAGAGCTTGGTGACAAATGTCCAATTCCGTTGCATAATGTTTCGTTTGCTTTCTCTGTGTTTATTTACTCAGCGCAAGATGCAGTGCACATTACAGCGATCCTCGGAGAAAGCGTCGTCTTCAACTGTCATGTCGATTTCCCAGGCGAACATCCGGTTCCCTATGTGTTACAATGGGAAAAGAAGGTGAGCGAAAAAGTACGTTATCAAGCAATCCCGGAACATCTAATCAAATTTTCTATTGCATAAAAAAGCGAAACGGCAAAGTATTCAAAATATATCCTTCGACCACGCGATAGTCTAAGTATTATACACTTTGTTCAATGTTCAAGTTGTACTTTACATTTCACTAGAATCTCTTCGGTTCGGTTTGCATTTTACATATTACAATGTACTCTTTTTTACATTCTCTAACACGGAATCGAGCAAGATCACACGTGCTTAATACAAACTTGTGTTACATTACGAAATGTATTTTCGGTTTGAAAATAGGGCATGGTACAGTATCTGGTTGTGAGACATATACAGTATCAATGTTTTACTTTTTGCATGCCTGCTGCGCCTGAAAGTTGTATGAGTTTGTAACAAAACAGAAGAAAATGAAACTAACAAAACACAGAAATCGGCATGAGTTAACAGAAAAAGCAAGCAATGGGAGTACTCTAAAGTGTAGGCATTATTTCATGGTTTCATTTTGTGCAGATCAGTTGATGTAGTTCTTTGAGGCATGCTATTTTTCCTTGTTTAAAGGTTTATGTATCATTTAACATTCAAAACGACCAACTGACAGTCGAACATTGTTTATTTGAGTTTTGTAGACATTTGAAGATTATTTGATTGTGCCCATTGGAATGCATGTTCCATTTTGCCATTCTGATGCAAATGATACATTTGCAGTGCAACGCCATTTATCTGAGTGTCTGGTTAGCAGTGCTGATGGAAAATAATATATTTGCAATAATATAAATTGTACTTAGAATTAGCACTTTTAACCAACCACGGTAAAATGGCGTCGTACTGCACATAGTAAAATCGTATACTATTTTTCGTATAAACACAATATACTGTATGATGTAAATAACGCTATGATGAGCTAATTCGACTGTCTTCTTTTATCTTCTACTTGTAACATTTGCGCGATACTGTGCTACGTTTGACAGGGTCAGGAAATTCCGATTTTTATATGGTACGAAAGTTATCCTACGCACAGCGGAGAAGGATACGAAGGACGGGTCTCTAGAGTACCACCAAATTCGACATTCGGCGCGGCATCGCTGAATCTCACAGACATACGTGAATCCGATCAGGGCTGGTACGAGTGTAAAGTAGTCTTTCTAAATAGACCGCCGAAGCAACATAAGAACGGTACATGGTTTCATCTGGACGTCCATGCACCGCCGAGGTTTAGTGTAACGCCGGAAGATATAATCTACGTTAATCTAGGTGCGTATGTTCACAGAAAGTAGCATCATCCAATCATTACTGCTAACGTGTGTGATTCTTGCACAATTTCAGGTGATTCGATCATATTGAATTGTCAGGCAGATGGCACACCAACACCAGAAATTCTATGGTACAAAGATGCCAACCCAGTGGATCCGTCTTCTACTGTTGGCATTTTTAATGATGGAACCGAGCTGCGGATTAGCACTATCCGCCATGAAGACATCGGCGATTACACGTGTATCGCGCGCAATGGTGAGGGACAAGTCTCCCATACTGCCCGTGTTATAATAGCGGGCGGCGCTGTAATCATGGTAAAAATTTTGACTAAGAACGAATCTAACAATCACCATACTGAATCCTTGTCAAGTTCGTGCTGGCGTAATTGTCGTTTTTCTGTGTCAATGTGGTTTATCTGTAGCTCTGTAAATTCTGTAACATCCTGTCTTTCGATTGTCAACTGAATCCTTCCTCTCTTTTACTCTCTAATATCCTCGACCTGTCTCTTGTCGTTTAATCTTGCTGTAAACCCTAGAGCACGCACGAATGCACATTTCTCTTTACTAGCATTCTGCCGGCTGTGGCACCTGTAGTGTATATCGTAGGTACTTTCGCGTAAGATATGCCTTTTTGCCTACGTTCTTTGTCCAGTTTGTCTTTGCACTGCAATCAAGATACACACGCCCACACACATACACAGTCCTAAAACTCCAACTATAGACTACGCAATACTTAAAGTTATTTATCCGGTAGTGATGAAGCGAAGCATGATCACGCCAGCCTTCTATCTATCTTGGTGATCTATGTTGCATATCCTTCTTAGCGTCTGTAATGATGTGTTTCTCTATGATAGTTTAGCATTTCCTGATCACAGTGTAAAAGATCTACCCAAAACCACCTCTTGTGGTTGTGCAATATTTGAACAAAATAAGTTTTACGTAAGTGAAATTTGGTCTTTAAATAATAATACCTTACCTGTTGATTGTGCAGGTGCCGCCCACTAATCAGACAAAGTTGGAGGGAGAGAAAGTGCAGTTCACCTGTGAGGCAAAGGCAATGCCGGGAAATGTTACAGTAAGATGGTTCCGTGAAGGGTCACCAGTACGGGAGGTAGCTGCCCTCGAGACGCGAGTCACAATACGCAAGGATGGTTCGCTTATCATCAATCCGGTCAGTGCGGACGACTCCGGTCAATATACGTGTGAAGTATCGAATGGCATTGGAGAACCACAAAGTGCTTCGGCTTATTTAAATATAGAATGTAAGACTGTTTGCTTGAACCATCTCAACAAAGGGGGAAAAACAGCAACACAATTAAACCAATTGCTCTTTCATTTTGCTTCCAATACAGATCCTGCCAAAGTGACCTTCACCCCAACAATACAATACTTACCGTTTCGTTTAGCTGGTGTTGTACAATGCTATATAAAAGCGAATCCTCCCCTACAATATGTAACATGGACCAAAGATAAACGATTACTGGAACCTTATCAAACGAAAGACATAGTTATAATGAACAATGGATCGCTTTTATTCACGCGTGTCAACCAAAACCACCAGGGCCGCTACACCTGCACGCCTTACAACGCTCAGGGCACGCAAGGATCGTCTGGCCACATGGAGGTGCTGGTTCGGAAGCCACCGGCGTTCACCGTCGAACCCGATCCGCTTTACCAGCGCAAGGTGGGCGAATCGGTCGAGATGCATTGCGATGCACAGGAAGCGGAAGGAACTTCGAAACCGAACATCCAGTGGCAACGACGAGACGGTCAACCACTGCAAAAGAATCGTGTCCGCATTAATAACGGTAACATAACGATCGAAAACTTGCGGCGGTCCGATTTCGGGTACTATCAGTGTGTCGCTTCGAACGAGGTGGCCACAATCGTTTCCGCGACGCAGCTGGTCATCGAAGGTACACAACCTCACGCACCCTATAATCTGAGTGGCTCGGCGACCGAGTTTTCTGTCACACTTTCGTGGATGCCCGGTTACAGTGGAGGTCCGGATTACAAACAAGACTACACCATTTGGTACCGCGAAGCGGGTGTGTCGGAGTGGTCGACCATTCCAGTGACACCATCGGGAAGCACGCAGGTCACTATCAATCGGCTTTCGCCTGGAACTACGTACGAGTTTCAGGTGATAGGCAAGAACGCGCTGGGTGACGGTATGATGAGCAAGGTGATAACTATTCGAACTCTAGGTAAGTGTCGTTTTCGTTGTCGTGCAATGAATGGTTGTACTGTTAGTCTGTGTCTGTGTGTGGGGTAATAATATAATTGTAATGCCACCTATTTCTGACGGCTGAAATGGAAATGTTATTGTACACAGACGCTCAAAAGGCTAAGAAACCCTCGACGACAACGGCGGCGCCTAACGATAAAGAATTCAAACACGC